>JAUESH010008833.1:0-16506 GCA_032275165.1 Synergus magnus
TTTTTGGACATCAATTGTACTGACATGAACGTCCTAAAGATGTCTTTAGGACGTCTTCAGGACGTCAATGTCTTTTTTCCCACTGGGAAATGTAGGGGCTAAAGGGCCCCCACATTTTAACCAGCCCTAGGGCCCCCACAACCCTAAATGCGGCCCTGCCTGTTTTACCCCCACTCCCCGAGAAAAATGGGCGTAAATAATAGTCTCAAGGTCACATTCTTGAGAGATGACGTCATATTTTCAAGGTCTTATCCCCACTCTCGCGAAAATGCGTATCACGTGACATATAATTCTGAGAAAAGTGGGCTTCAACAAATTAGACAGAATTCTGAGAAATTACGTCATATTGCGCAATATCATGCAAGTTCAGACCTGTTTTACCCCCATTCCCAAGAAAATGCGTATTACGTGACATATAATTCTGAGAATATCAAAAAATTTCGAAAACCTAACAATACAAAAGTAAATCTTTTCTGAAAAAAGGAAATTAAAGTTTCATATCAATTAATAAAAATGGATTTTAGTAAATTAAACAAGCTCATTCAAAACAAAATTCTCTATAGAAAGTAATTATTAGGACGAAAATTAACTAAACTCAAATTAATTAGCTTAAAATAAAGAGCTTTATTTCACAATTTGTCATAAAGAATTGAATGAACGAAGAAAGTTATCGAAAATTTCACTATTTTCTATATTGGTAAATATCTTTGAAACAAGTTGTGAGTGAAGCAATGTCAAGTGTGACCCCTAAAATTCCACGAAATCACCGATTTGAAAAAAAAATACATTATCGTATAGTGGGCATAGGGCAAATGTCACATTATGAATATTTCGTAAAAATTCCGTCTTCTGTTAATGTTATTAATAATTAAAGTTTTAGGCACGATAAAATTGAAAAATTGTTTTCTGAAAAACCACTTTGTATAATTGGATGAAATTTAATACACTTACGTAGTAATGTTTAGACTATACAATAAGCATTGAATTGAGGTGAATTTGTTTCAACAAATTACTTTTACATATATTTTTTATAAGCAATTGAAATTTTCAATGTGTTCTTCACGCTAAAAAAAAAAAAAAAAAAAGAAACTTGTGCCATATTATGCGGAAAACGTTCCCGTTTAAGGGCATGTGTTACTTTCCATATGAGCAAATTTAGATAAATAGGGTTTTTTTCAACAATTTTTACTTTTTCAAAAAAATAATATCGGACAGCCATCCGTGTTAACGTTCTTGACGGCTTAGCACTATTATTTTTTTTTTAAAGTAAAAATTGTGGGAAAAAATCCGGGTTATCTAAATTTGCTCGCTTGTTAAATAACACATACCCTTAAGGAGGCATACTCAAAAGTTTGTATATCTTATGTCATTTCGGAGATATTAAATTATTTGTCCCTGCTTACGCCCGCTTAGTACGCACATTGGGGACAAAAACGTGTCCGTAGACAAATTGATATTCAGAATTTTGAACGGATTTGATCGTTTTTTTTTTTTTTTTTTTTCAAATTAAAGCTAATAAAATTCCGCACAAAACTGTAGATCCAGATTTAAAAAAAAAAAATATTTTTTAAAATTTAATAGCAAAAATGAAAAAAATAAAAATTTTTTGTTTTGAAGAGTACCGGGTTTCAAGAAATACTTGGATTCAATCTCAAATACCTAGAATCAATGAAGCAACTATCCAGGAAAGTTTTCCAATAGCTTAGCAATTGTTTAAAAATTTATTGAATTTGATATAAACAAATAAGTGAGTGAAAATGTATTCGTGGGGATTGGCAGTGATTCGTCATATGATTCGCACTAAATATGAATAATTTATAGACAAAAAACGTTTTTCAACTGAATTCATGGAAGACAATAAATAATTTGTTATTTTATTATTAAGAACGAGTCAATTCAAATATAGATAATTTTCATTGCTTCCCTCAGTACCAAGTAGCGAAATTTATGCCCATCGGAAAGGATGAGGTATGAGTCTGTCTTCCTCCCTATTACTTCAGAGATGTCGATTGTGCGTTGTTCCTAATTATTTGAAATAGGTTTTTGAAATTAAGAAAGGATTTTAGTTGAAATGTTCTGCTTGTGTTTGTTGAAAATCAAAACAAGAAAAGGACAATCGCTCTTTAGTGAGCTTTACAAAATGATAAATTGAATGCTTGCGCGCATTGAAATAAAATATTCTTAAAATTAACTGCACATTACTCACCCTGTTCTTGGAGAAAGAGAGGGAAAGAATGCTTAGCGGCTAAGGACCTAACCCTAGGTTAGCCTGGACGACCCCGTTTTACCTGCTTCCTGGCTTTCACGGATAAAAACCGGTGAATTCCGGAGACGTGAAAACTTTTTAAAATAGTAATATTCGGATATTTTACGCGTGAACTAACACTCTTGAGGTTCGATTTGTTTTAATTAGTTTTTGATTCACGACAGAACCGATAGGCGGACAAACGAGTCCGTAAGCAAAGACCGCGAACCGAACCGTGCGCTTGCACAATTAAACTGCCGGGCAACACTAATGTGTCTCTGCGATAATTAGTCAAAATTAGGCACAGTGCAATTCGCGGTCCATAGTTTTATTGAATGGGGAAAGAACTACTTTTTCGGCCGCACGGTATCTCCGCGCCGTCTCTCTGTCACCTCCCCTTTTCGCCAACATTACGTTTCTTTAAGTTTTGTTACTCCGCCACTAGGACAGGCGTGAGAAAAGAAAAGTGATGACCTACGCGTTTTACCGTTCCCACGTCTCTCCAAGGTAATGTTGGAAGAGGTGAAAACTGAGACACGCTGAGTACATGTTTTTGGCGAACAGGCGGCGGACGATACAACGCACTTGAACTGCCTCATGCGCTCTTCGCTAAGTCTCTCTTTCTTTCGCACTCATACTCTTATGGTATCCTTAAAATCTATGATTACATTTTTCATACATTAAAGGGAAAAAAATTTAATTCTGGGTGTAACATTTATAAAGAAATTTTATAAACAATTGGCCGTATCAGGTATTTATAATGAAATAAATAGTTTTTTCTACCGATTCTGCCAAAAATTATAGAGAAATGTCACTTTCTTATCAGATTTAGTCATTCAATAATAATTGATGATTGTTTAAACAAATTTAATTAACAAATACACTGTTTGGCTATTTTTAGAGGTAAAAACTTGGTTTTTTCAAAGTAATAATGTATAAATGACTAATCTTGAAATCCTTAGGGAGTCTACATGACAATCAACGATTTAAATTGTTAAGAACAATTGTAAAAACAAATTTTTATAATCTTAGGCATTTTTTGAGAAAAAAATTGGGTTTCTACGAATTATTAACAGCTTATTATTTACCAATCACTTTTTGCTGTCAATCGATAACAACTCATAATTGTTTAAACAAAATTAATTAACTAATGCATTTATCAGCTACTTATAAAGGTAAAAACTTGGTTCTTTGAACGTAACCAAATGTTCATGACTAACTTTTAAACCTTTTTTTTGAGAAACCTTGATAACGATCCACTATTTTTATTTTCATTAATAATTTTCTTGACAAATTTTTGTCCTCATACATTTGTAAACAACAAATTCCGTTTTTTTGTGGATACGTAAAATTAAAGTAACCGTTAATCACCGACGTTGACAATTTTATTATAAATATACATTATATTAGTAATCGTAGACAAAAGATTAATAACTATCATTTTTTCAAATATAACATAACGTACTAACCTATAAGTTATAACCTATAGCATCACTATAGCATCACTTTTAAACAAAAGTTTTGAAACTCTAAAAGTTAAAAAAAAAGTTTAAAAGTTAGTTATTAACATTTTGTTACGTTGAAAGAACCATCTTTTTACCATTATAAATAGCTGAAAAATGAATTTGTTAATTAATTTTTTTAAAACAATTATCAATTTTTATCGATTGATAGCAAAAAGTCATTGTTAAATAACAAGCTGCTAATACATCGTAGAAACCCAATTTTTTCTCAAAAAATGTCTACGATGATAAAAATTTGTTTATACAATTGTTGTTAACAATTTAAATTGTTGATTGTCATGTAGACTCCCTAAGGGTTTCAAGATTAGTCATTTACACATCATCACGTTGAAAAAACCAAGTTTCTACCTCTAAAAATAACCAAACAGTGCATTTGTTACTTAAATTTGTTTAAACAATCATCAAATTGTTATTGAATGACTAAATCTGATAAGTAAGTAACATTTCTCTATAATTGTTGGCCGATTCGGTGGAAAAAACTATTTATTTCATCATAAATACCTGATATGGCCAAGTGTTTATAAAATTTGTTTATAAAATAACAAATTATATATTGTCTTCCACAAATTTAGTTGAAAAACGTTTTTTTGTCTATAAATCATTCATATTTAGTGCGAATCATATGACGAATCACTGCGTAAGCAGGGACAAATAATTGAATATCTCCGAAATGACATACGATATGGAAACTTTTGAGAGCACCTTCTTAAACGGGAACGATTTCCGCATAATATGGCACAAGTTTCTTTTTTTTTAGCATGAAGAACACATTGAAAATTTCAATTGTTTATAAAAAATTTATGCAAAAGTAATTTGTTTAAACAAATTCACCTCAATTCAATGCTTATTGTATACTCTAAACATTACTACGTAAGTGTATTAAATTTCATCCAATTATACAAAGTGGTTTTTCGGAAAACAATTTTTCAATTTTATCGTACTTAAAACTTTGATTATTAATAACATTAACAGAAAACTGAATTTTTACGAAATATTCATAATGTGACATTTGCGCTGTGCCCACTATACGATAATGTATTTTTTTTATATCGGTGATTTCGTGGAATTTTGGGGGTCACACTTGACATGGCTTCACTCTTGTCCTTTTTTGCAAGTATCTAATATATTTACAAAGTAACTATTATAATATATTTAAAATAATAGAATAATAACGCGAATGGGGGGGACGTCCCTAAACAGGGTCCTGTCCCGTGTCAAGAATATAGGAATGTCCCCAATCAGGGTACGATTCTCGCAATTGTAAGCCACTGTTTGTTTATCTCACAAATAAGTTGCGCTCCTTATTTGTCAGATATTTTTAAAAACGGAAAGTTATTGAGTCGAAGAAAGACTACAAGTACTAGAGAGATAGAGAGTTGTAAGTACAAAAAAAAGAAGTGCAAGTACCGAGAGATCAAACGCTAGACAAGGCCGAGCGTTTTCCATCGATAGGTTCGGTTCCATCGGTTCGCCAGATGTGGCTCGCGGAAGAGTAGTCAGTCTCTTTTTTTAATAAGTTTTTGGAGACGATGGCCAGGCAAGGATCACAGAGCAACGGATTGGAATGCGTGTTACTCACTTAAAATTCACACATCTGCCAAAAATTCTGTGAAGGACATATCTTGGTCGGGGTGTACCAAGAGAATTTGCTTTCCAATCCGTCTATTTTAGTTAAGCGACTTTGGCGCGTAACAATTTTGTATAAAATTGACTAAAAAATGTCAATGTGATTCGAAGCGTGTAAGCGTGACTTTTTTTTTTACTTTTCGCCATAGAGTAAATTTTAGTATCTCAAACTATAACAATCATTTTATTCTAGTGTGCAGTTTTCGTGAATTTTGTCATATCCTTTTTCTTATGGAACAGACTGTAGGATTACATCGATGAAAATTTTCAAACCTGAACTGTGAAATTAGCTACAGTAAGTATCAGACTAGGTCCACCAATATAATAAGTACTAATTGTGAGTTTCGTTTCCGGTAATTTCATTTTCCATTGTTAACACGACAATGACAAGGCTGGGGCACCCTTTGTGAAATCTTTTTTGGGAGAAGTGGAGAAATGCGTCAACTGACTTCACTTCTGATAAGCAACATATATTTTTACCGATTTTATGGCTCAAATTTTAACTCATTGTGTGAATTTTACGTAACATATGAGAACGTAGAGCGTGACTTACCCCCTTTAAATTAAAAGGTTGATCTAAAACATTGAGATGGATAAATTTCGACAGGTTTTAACAGACTCCAATATTGTCTCTCGCCAGTTATTTGGCGGTGTTTCTCTGACTTCATTAGGTACAATACCACAAACTGAGTGACACGACATGTCTTTGTATAAATTCACTTATAAACAGAAATCTCACGTTTTCGATACATATGCTGTAAATTTCTGTGAGAACCAACTCCTAACCTACATAGGTGCGCTTTTGTGCTGTCTCTGCCAGATACGTCGCTTAAAGCAAAAACCGGGAAAAAATAATGAACCAAATTTCACTGAGATTGCAGAAATAGTTGCAAACAAACTTGAAAATATTTATAACAGCGTCTATTCTGACAGTTTCCAATACAAGAATTATACAAGTAGTAAAGGCATATCATGAAAAATACATTACAATGAAAAGGTGGTATCTCAAAGTCAAGAATACAAGAGAGAATGGACACTTTTGTTTCTTCTGCACAAACAAGACCCTTTGAGATTGTTTTTTGTAACTGCGCTACTTTTGTCTTCTGCATTTTTTCAAATGAGAATAGGGTTCTTCTGATCGAATAATCATTTCTCCTGGACCAAAAAAGTAATAGAATTGGTCGCATTGTAACAGTAGACTTTCCTGAAACAAACAAAATTTTAATAAGCGCTGAAAGCAGAACACAAATAATGAACTGAAAATCACAACTTACCATCACAGGAGCAATTCCACCTTCTTCCAAGCTAGCTGCACAAGGCATAGACGACGATATTTCTAACATTTCTGATGGTAAAACTCAAGTAGCAATGTTTCGTTCTCATAGACAACTTGTACGTGCAACATCTGAAAGCAAAAAAAACACGTCAGAAACACGTCAGCGGCCCTGGTTATTTCTTCTACTTTTTTGGATGCAAAAATAAAAGAGGATTAATAATAGATGACCAGGCTCGCATTGTCAGCGACAGACGTAAGATTAAGTGTGCGAAAAAAGTGTTGACAATGAACTGCAAAGAACGTAATATATTGACTCTCTTTATGGACTATTTTGATGGGCATAATTCTCTTATGGCGGAGCCTATTTCGCAGTATATTGGTCACGTTACGCAATGGGTTCGCAGATCCCAGAGTGCGAGAAGTTGCTTGTAGCTAAATTTGTCAGTTTCCTATCATGTCACTTTCATGTCGAGGTAATAAATTCTACAAAAATAAGCACAGATTTGGTTTACCTTTACAAGATATTTGAGGCTATTATTTCAGGCCACTGCCCAAATGATGTATCCAAGCTGCATCCAGGCACCCTCTGCAAATCTCTGCGAATCTAACTGTGCTTCACGGTTAGGTTTCATAGTTCAAACAAGGATGGATCAAGGCATCTTTTTTGACGCAATTTAAAGGACAAGATACTTATCTGCCACCCTATGTAAAATAGTCCATGCATCTATTCAGCAAAAGACTTAATTTGCCTTTCCTGAAAACATCCTGCTGAGTATGATGACACACTAACGATTAAAAGAGAGAAAGTTGGCACTCGACCGTCTTCTGGCAGTCAGGGAGACGGAGACTGAACTCGCACAGATTTTCACATTGCGTTGCGGCGCGGAGCATCAGCATCCATATCTCTTCATTATACTGGCATTTATACAATTTTATTTAAATTTTTGAAATTTAAAGGCCAGGTATCGAATACAAGATATTGTGCGATCGGAATAAAATTGAACCGCCGCATCGTAGAAGGGGGTATACAATTTTTTGGCCGGAGCGCAACCTGATCCTGACGATGTAAAAATTACAAATTTAAAAATATTTTTTGATATTATGCAATCAAATGAATTACTTGAAATATATTGAAAAAAATGTCAAAAGGAGTGAGAAGCCATAGCGCTCGGATCAAGAGATTTTATACGCCCTTATACGATGTGGCGGTTCAATTTTGCATACGAACTACTGGCAATATATTTAAGTTTGTGATGTTGCTGATTTCTGCAATTCACAAACATTTAATGTAATTTAAAATTGTTAAAATAAAAGTTCTCGTGCTCTCACGGAGAGTATAAAATTCGGCACTTCTCATTGTCTGGTTATATTTTATTTATTTACTATCTTTAAAGAATTTGGGGGTATTTTTTGCAGTTGCCAGATTTGGGTACTAATTACTGTTCCATTAAAAAATAAAATTTACTATCAGAAGTTATCCTCAGGTTACTCTTTGCTCTAACAAACATTATATTCTCTTTTCAGACTACCATAGCACATGCTTCTTGGCAAGCTTGCTCGTGTGAATCTCACTACGAGCTTAGAGATTTAGGAGATGGACATTACCCAAGATATTTACCCGTTTCCTTCTGCAAACCAAAAACTTGTCAAAATAAATTTTATCAATGTCGACTCCTACACTATAGGGTAAGTTTTTATTTATTTTGTTTCCTTTACTTTTATTTTATTTAGTAAAATATGCCCTCCAATAAAAATACGTTACATATGAAAAGTTCAATGTGTTAGAACTTTAAAGTTTAATGGGAAGAAAAAAAACTTTGATAACCTCTAAGCAAATAATTCTTCACGCATTTTTTAAATGTTAAAAGGACTAGATTATTATTATTATGTTCTCAACAAAGAACAAATCGGATCAGAACAAATCAAAAACAATTTGAAAGGTGAATAATAGTTCTTTATTGTAAAACTAGTACGAATCCTCGAAAAAAAATTAATATAGATTTTATAGATGGTTGAAAACAGCCAAACACGGCATTTTTCACTTTTATATGAGAATATATGTAAACTCTGATGTAATGGACAATTACACGGCAAGATTCGGATTCAGCGTAAAAGCATCATTGGAAGTGACTACTTGGGTACTGGAAAATCCCAAACTTTTTCGCTTAGTAGACATCAGGTTCCTTCCCTTGAGGGTCGCTTCAAATACGTGTCATTTGATAAGTTTTAATAAAAAAGCAAGTAAAAATTGTATCTTCTTTTAAATTCACCTTTATTTCTCAAGGTAGTCTCCTTAAAGCGCTACACACTTGATCCAGCGAGATTCCAATTTTTTCATCCCATCAGAAAAGTAAGATTTATCGAGGTCTGCCAAACACGCATTTGCGGTATCCATAACTTCTTCACTGGACGAGAATCTATTCCCACCTAGTCAAGTCTTCAAGTTTGGGAACCGAAAGTTTGAAAAAAATTTCAATAGATATAATTATGAAGACAATTTAAAAATATAACATTAAAAACCCGTAGAAAGTTCATCTCTTTTAAAACAAAATCATTTTCGTAAATAGTAGGAAATTTTCGAAACAAAATTTAGCAGGATATTATGGTACACGTAAATATTTATTTACTTTATAACACATTTAAATATTCTTGAAATCGGAATATGTGTTGAATTCTGATTTTCCGGTACACAACTATATCTAATTGTTCAACGGTTTAAAATGTTTAAAATTTGGTGTGAATTATGACGTAACCTTAAAAATGTCGGTCACATTGAAAAATGTATAAAATAATAAATATATTTTTTATGAATCGAAGCTTTCTGATGAAACCATCGTTTTTTAAAGACCGAGTGAAATCAACCATTCCAATGATTCAGTAGAAAGTATCACATGCCCTTAATGTCTTTATTTTTTTGCACACACACTCCACGTATAATATGTTTCCAATTGTTTTCTAATAATAAAGTATAATCAGTACTAACCTTATTTCTCTCAGGTGCATTAGAAACACATCACGATTGATAATACGTCACATAATACATTAAAATATAAAGACAACCAAACAATTAAACGTCTTATGGAGACTCGACGCAAATTGTTTATAGGTTATGCACTCACTTCTTTGTTTCATTTAAATTTAATTAATTAATCTATCCGTCATCGAATCTTCAATAACGAAATTTTATTTTGTCTACTTTTTTCACCGATAGTCGGACTTATACGGCGTGCTGAAAATAAATTGCACTATACATATTGTAAAAGTTACAAGGTTATTGACATGGCATTTTTTTGCTACATGTTTACAATTTCATGTGGTTTCTGAGTTCTTAAAAATAAAAAAAAAATTTTGCAATGTATCTAATATGATGTCCTAAAAATAGTCCAGATGTGTGTGTGTGTGTGTGTGTGTGTCATGCTTTTAACGATCCTGCAATATCTAGAGAACGCGTACAAATAAATTGATGAAATTTGACATTCTTATTCCACTATGTACCACGATATATTATATTATAAACACTTTTTCTACTTGATATCTGGCCGGCATCTCCCTTAAAGGACAAAGACGTTTGGGAGTGTTCGGGTCGTTTTGGATGCGTCAATGATTCCTCTTGATGGGAAATTAGATTCTTCCGTGATCGTCAAAACTCCAACGTCCGATCGTAAGCGTCACTTTCGGCTAAGTATCGTTTGTTAAGTTTTGATCCACGTCTTCGTGACTTTCTAATTTATTGTACAAGATCGAACACGCGCACCACGCGCGCGTTTACTTTATTTTCAAAATTTTATAACTTATGATATTTTATTTCTTATTTCCTAAAAGATGCAATTAATATTTTTGGTTTAAATTTCAGTTTTATAATAATAATAGTTACATGATATGAATTTTAAAATCTTAACAAATAAAAACAAATAATATACATTCATAAAAAAATTTTCATTATATTTTATAAACTATAAACAATTACAACATCTGTTTTGGGTTATACAAAATAATAATTGTTAGATTTTTTTCAAAATTTAAATAAAAAAAAATTTTTTTTCAACCACGTTTTTATTTTTTTTATTAAAATAATAAAAATTGTGTAACAGCAATATCCGCTCTGTAGGGATCTCAGAGCTTCAAGTGCTGCAAAAATTTTAGAACCCAACTTAATTTACTTTTTCAGGCGCCAGGTATCGTAAGATAACACTAGAATCTTAACCTGAAATTAAAAACCTAAAAGGAAACCCAAAATCTTGCTGTCTTACTCCCAACGAACCATTTGGAGATGGATCTCGTGGGGGCGTAGAAATAAATCAAGTGTTTGACACAGAAATGTAAAATTTGAAAAAATAGATGAGTTTATTACACAAGATTATGAGATGAAGATATTTACATTATTGGAATTGATGAATGATATGAGAAAAGATGAAACAAGAATTACGAAATGCTTAATTTGTAGCAAAATATATAGTTCTCATTATAGATGAGTAATTTCCACAAAGGTACTTAACCTTGTAGCTAAATATAAATTCATGAACAAAAGTACCGGTTACATCATCGTTATGGAATTCTTAATTTAACTCACAATTGGAATTTTACAAATTCACACAATTACTTTAAAACTCAAAGAACGCTCCAAAACTCTAGTAATTGACTTTAGACAATTCGCATCTATCTTTACAAAAACTTTAGACTCCACCAAGAATTATCTACCACGCGAAAATGTACTCCATGGTACGACGCCATTACATGGGCGTTGGCGAGATAATGGACTATTCACAAAACTCGACAAAATTAATAAAAGAACTTCACTAGAATGCTTTATACAAGGGAGATCAGTACCAAAAGCCTACCTTGTTACTCTGCAAAGCCGTAGACTCCCGCTATCCAAAAAAGAACGCTTCCAACGACTCAGAATAAGGCCTGGCAAAATTAGGTAGATCACTCCCAAACGAAAACTCTATAAACGAACATATTCTAGAGCGGCCAGCACAGAACTGGGCTCTCCTTGGTCTTCCTGTCTGAGCACGCCGATCGTCGAATCACGTGACTGGTAGTCCGTGAGGTACTGCCGCACGTTACGTACTTCGCAATTAAAGTATGAGCAAGATGGCTGCTCCCTATTTTTTGACAGCTCAGAGGCATATACATATATAATGCAAGCTTTGCATATGGGAACATAGCCATTCATTATTTTGGAGGATGATAAAAGTTTGCATAGATTGTAACAATTTCAAGGGTTTAATAATAATTTAACTTTAAGCTTTAATATTTAAATAAATAAAGCTGGTTTGATAATTCTTCTGAGGAAACCTTATTAACCTTAAATCCTCTAATTAATTTATTTTACCTAAGGGAATTCATTTACTTTAAAATTCTCTAATTTGTCTATTCTAAATGGCTTTCACCCTCTTATAGGTTCTAGCCGTGCAGAAATTGCTACTTAAATTAAAGACCTAAGGGAGTGAGAAAATCAACACATTTATTACCAACAATAACAAGATTTATTCAAAAATAACAAAACTTGGAATAACTTGCAATTTCACCTGAGCACGGAAAGGCTCGATATAATTCAAAATATGTTCTGAGTTCCTTGTGACTCGATATAAACTAATCATGGATCATCGTGTCCAAGTCAATCACAAGTTTAACAAAAATAATAAAAGAAGTACAAATTGGATTGTTGGTTTTTTAAGTTTCTAACTTAACAATAATAATTTACGTAGACGGTTTGTAATTCCGGCTTTATTTACAAATTAGATTTATCATATTTATACAATATTCGACTCTCAACAATTTCTAAGTTTACTTTCGCGGTTTTATTTGCAGTCACAATTATTTCGGTTAAATATTCTAAGTTCTACACTCGCTTCAGACAATTTTAATATTACGCTTTCTTTGCGATTTCTAAGTTTCCTCAATATAACTCGGAAATGTGTAATATCATTCGCGACTCTACTTTAAAATATCGCGTATATTGGATGAATCGACAAACATTAACTTTATAGGTCAGTAATTCTACAAGAATTTAACTTTCGGGACGCCAAAGTTCAATAATATGACCACAGAATAATAATGAAATCTTTTAAACAAATTTCGACTGCCTGGTACAGCGAGCGTCGAAACAATGACTAAAGAGAAATACAAGCTGCCTGGTACAGCGAACGCTTGTACTTCCTTAAGAAATTGTGAACCAAACTGCCTGGTGCAGCGAACGTTTGCTCCAGAATTTCCAAAAAACCACAAGCTGCCTGGTACAGCGAACGCT
This sequence comes from Synergus magnus, assembly GCA_032275165.1. Lineage (NCBI taxonomy): Eukaryota > Metazoa > Arthropoda > Insecta > Hymenoptera > Cynipidae > Synergus > Synergus magnus. The sequence goes on from JAUESH010008833.1 coordinate 12,924, forward strand.
TGTATGGAAGTTTTAATCTTGAGATAAACTGCCTGGTACAGCGATCGTTTATCCCAAGATTAAAGAAACACAAAAATAACGAGAGTGCAAAGAGAAAACCAAAAGAGAACCCAACAGCCTGGAACAGCGTACATAGGATTCCTTTACAAAAAATATTTACCGATTACTGTATAAAAGTTGAGAGCCTCTGGAGCTTGAAGACCACTGGTCTCCGACGAGTCTTCGCACTGCTGGGGTAAAACGCTGTGTGAGAGTTGATCCAGACTGAATATCGAATGGGACCGCGCGCCCGAATATATAAAGGCGGCCGGACGCGCCGGTTCCGCGCGAGAGAGACTTTGCGCCGTCTAGCGTGATTTTTAGGAAGCTAGTATGGCCTACGTGACTCGACGCCGGCTTCATCTGGTCGCGCGTCTCACCACGTCGAAGGTGTTCCCCTTCCAGCGCACCTCCGTTGCAAGTCTACTATGTTGGCTGCCGGGCGGGTTGCCTACCGGCAGGGATGCCATATCGTTACAAGATGGACGATCGACAGGGCTCAGGCAAGGTAGCAAGAATACATAATACCCTGAAGCGAATCCAAGCTTTCAGAGCAACAAGTAGGCGTAACATAGAAATTTGAATCAACGAACAAAAAGAATTTAAAGTACATAAAATTGCTTAACTCTAAGGTAAATCAAATAAGTTGCTAATTTTTAGTCCTGAATAATCCTCGACCCACTCGTCCATCCATACTCTCTCTCATTCCTTAATACTAATCTGAGTTCCTGCTGGTCCTTTTATTACTCGCGTGATTAAATCAATCCGGGAGAAGGATCATTAACGTGATGCAAGTCACCACGTTACAATTGGATACTTATTCGAAAAATAGAAAATATAAAAATACATTTTAAATGAACTAAAACGTATAAAATAATTCATCCTAGTCGAATGCAGTGTTACGTCCTGCCTAATATTTATTGCTAACCGACCTAATTGGTAACAGACTATTTCTATTAAACTAATCCCTCGTTTTATTTGACAAATTAATGTAAATATTGGGAAGAGGACAAGTCAAATGAATCGATTTAGTTACGTTTAACAATGTTATTAATCATAGGTTACAAATGAATCGTTATGTAAACTAATTAAGTTTGGAAACTATTGACCCTTATGACGAGTTAATGAGCCTGGATCCTAGTTCTTGAGTGTTGTTGATTGGTAGCTTACCGATTGTTGTCGATCTTGTTGAATTGGTTTTAATCCCTTCTCCTGAATCCTTTTTTGTCTTCACTTCATTAACTTCAACTTCGGATTCGATAACTGTTTGCTAGGACTTCGTTGAACTTCATTGTTGTCTTTTACAACATCTTTAATGTCACTTGATGAACTGGTACTCCACCCTTACTAAAGGACTTCGTAAGATTTCCCTTATGGACTTCACTAGTAGAACCTTCCACAATTTTTAATGTCACTTGATGAACTGGCACTCTACTTTTATTGAACACTTTTACTGGGTTTTGCACTCCAAACTGTAGACTCTGAACGAGGTTTTCCAAGACTGTAGACTGTACACCGAACTAGGTTTTCCAAGACTGTATTTTTTATTTGTGGGTTAATTTCTAAAGTGGTTTATTTGGCTCTTGTTTTTGGCTAAGGGGGGTACAGCACTAGATGTGTTTATCACAGTCGTCGACACACCTTCTTCTTATTACCGAGGTCCGTTAGTGGTTCGCGCTTCGAAGTTCGCCTCGGAGGGGAGGGAGAAACGATAGGGGAGCAAGTCAAAGGGATTTCTAGAAGGTCGGCGGAGATTAATCTGGGGGGAGTAGTTTTTAGGGGAGATATCAAGGGAAGGGGTGGTAGATAGGGTTCGCTCAGGAAGGCCTCGAAAGCAGAGTCCAGCGGGAGTGAAGCTGGGGGATAAATGGAGGGAAGGAGAGGAGCGTTTCGTTCGAGGGTGTGATCTAGGAAACGGTGAAGGTGGGAGAAATCCCGTTCGGAGAATGGGGAACTTGATACCGAGACGGCTTCCTCGGAACGCGAGGGACTAAAAATTCCTTCAGGGTACGGACGAGAACCTGCCGGAGGGAGGTAATGGCCCCCCGGGTGGTCAAGTGTCTGCCTGAATACGTTGGTCGAACGGGGAGTGTCGCGTAACCCGGTTCGGCGATCATCGGCCGAGCGTGGTAAGCGGCGGCCCTGGCTCGATTCCTTCTCTGTCTCCTATTTAGTTCCTGGAACAACGAGCGAGGGGGGGGGTCGGTTGTAGATCGGTCGTGGGCAGGAGTAAGGACGCGTCAACTCCTTACCTCCAGGGAAAGAAGCTGCAGGCTTTTACGAGTTTCGAGAGTTGGTGAGGCGGCAGCGAACGATCTCTGGTGTCGTGGGTTGGTGCGACGTCGGAAAATTTAATTATTTATTAGGAGTCTTCCGCAGAGGGAAGGCTTGGTATTAAACACTCACCATTTTTCCACAAAAAAATAGGTTTATTTATATTAGTCACGAACGATTACAGCGTTTTGATCCCAGAGGTGCGAGTCGGTCCGGATCTCAAATTATTCCTACTACGAATGAGAGAGTGTGTTTAGCAGAGTCGTAGGTTCAGGCTCGGAGCGTTGGGGGGGGAAAGCAGTGTCCCAAAGTCGGTTAAGAATTCAGGCTCGGAGCTAGAGAGAGAGCGTACGGAGCGAGCGAGAGAGAGCGTACGGAGCGAGCGAGAGAGAGCGTGAAGTAACGATGCCCAGCGGTATGCCGACTGGGGTGGTGCACCTAGCGGTATGCCACCTAGGCGTTTGCTGAAGACTAGCGGTATGCCGACTAGGTTCAGCTTGTTCTAGGGCGGGATGCCTTCCCCGAACAATCTGATGATTTCACGTCGTGCTCGTCTTTTTATAGCCCGCGAGTTCCGTGGGATCGCGTGGTGAGGGTAGAGCCGGATAGAGGGAGATGCGCGAGATGCATTTCCTCGGTCTCCGCGCTGGCCTACGTCTCCGCTATGTTGCACTCGCGATGTTTGTGGAAAACGTCTTCGCCGCGCCGTAGTAAGACGTAAGTTCCGCGGCGAAGGTTTTTCCACTTATCCTATTTCTTAACTTCTAATTCCTTAAAATCTACTTTCTTAATTTTGTTTATTTAAAAAAAAAAAGAAAAGGTTGGTCCGTGTTAGCAGTGTCGTAAGGAACGTTTCGGACGTTCGTTTTTGCGCTATGGGCGTATATCAACTGTAAACTTTGCACTCCGAACTAGGTTTTCCAAGACTGTGTTCCTCTGTGGGACTTGATGCTTAAGTATCAAATCTGGGCCCTTGGGTCGTGTAAACTGGTGTCAACACGATAGTATTAGTGCATGGTGTTTTGAAGGGTCATCATGATAGTGTTAGTGGCCCGTATATGTGGGGTCTTTAGTGATGTGTGTCACATAGATACGCCTAGGGTTGAGCCAGCTGTGCCAGTGCCAACACGATAGTGGTAGTGACCCGTATGTGTGGGGTCTTTAGTGGTATGTGTCACGCAGATACTCTTAGCTTTGGACCAGCTGCGCCAGCGAGGGTGCTGTCTCACGGACGTTCTTTACTGAGATTGTGAGGGTTTCTTATGGGTGT
>JAUESH010009081.1:0-16386 GCA_032275165.1 Synergus magnus
TGACAGTGCTTTATCGGAAACAACTTGCAGAGACTGGTTTCGTCGGTTCAAAGACGGTCATTTTGACTTGAGTGACATGAAGCGTGAAAATCGGCCCAAAAAAGTTGAGGACCATGAATTACAGGCTCTTTTGGATGAAGACGATACACAAACACAAAAAATGCTTGCCGAACAGTTAGGTGTTACTCAACCGGTCATTTCCATGCGTTTACATGCCATGGGAAAGATCCAAGACATGAGAAGTTGATTTTTCTTCACGACAACGCCCCATCGATTTCCATGCGTTCACATGCCATGGGAAAGATCCAAGACATGAGAAGCTGATTTTTCTTCACAACAACGCCCCACTTGAAGTGGTTTTAGATATAAGGTACACTTAATGTTCACTCACTGTTGCACTTTTTCTTAATCCATTTTTTTTTTTTAAATAAAAATTTCACTCCGATTTCCGACCGATAATTATTAATTTTTTTTTTAAATATCCCACCGCACAGTCACCAGAAATTTATGTGACGACCCAATCTCAGGGCCGTCTATGAGTTGGAGTTGGAATTTAATTTAAGTGGCGCGAATATTTGAATTATATTAAATTTGTAGAAATTCGCCTACCGGTCGGCTTGCAAAGATAAGCTCGGAGATCAAAAATAAGAAAAGAGTATATTTTCAAAAGAACTATTTATTCCACATAGTATATTTAACTAAGTGTCGAACAAAAATACGAAGTCTTGTGCTAGAGACGAGCTTGGGAATAAGCGAACTTCCCAAGTCAAAAGCCAAGTTAATTCTGCTTACCACTCCGGGTTAGAGGGTGCTCCCCGGGCCTCAAGCTTACAAAAAAGGTGGGGAGGGTTTCGAAGTGCAGTAGTTTAGTAATGGTGGGACTTAGACACTCCTACCATTGACGTCACAAAACTTTGAGGGAAAACCCATATCCTTAATTTAGATTGTAATCTTAGCATCGACGAGTTTTTATGATGGTCAGGATCGTCCTGGCAATTACATTTTATGATGTACTGTCCTAATCTGGGACCGCAGGTATGGGGGTGTGCGCTCGATTCGCCTACTTTCGGGGATTATGATCCTTGCAGTCTATAGCATTTAGTTTTTGTATATAAGAATACTTAAAATAAGGTAGTTTACTACAACAATAAGTTTAGGCTAATAAACATTAAGTACCTTACTCTGCTATTACTCTCATAAAATTATAAAGTATCTTTCTTAATCCAAATGTGTAAATTTCCCAAAGATAATCTTTGGGAATTTCCTGTACAAAGGTCTCTCGGTAATACTTTCTTGGGGAAAACCCATAACTGATTATATACAAACTTGTTTTAAACGTGCAAATTTTATAATTACTTATTTCTATAGTCTCCTCAGCTGATCTACAATTCTGCCATTTATATTTTTTTAAAGACTATCTTGGTTTATCACGTGATCATAAACCAATGAGTGACGAGTCTGTAACGACGGTTTGTGAATAAGCCTTTATTTTAGTAATAAAGATGAGCACACATGTGCGCTCATCACAGAGTCCCTAAATTTAAAAACTAGCTGTGAAGTTGTATCAACTTTTGTGCTCATTCAATGAGCACTTTGCTTCCTCGTAGAGAAAACATTAATTAATTAATAAAATGTATTAATATAGGTCATGTGATTCGTGTCAACACACGAAATTTTTATTTTTGTTTTATATCAGCTTTAAAATGTGATAATTTGGAAAGTTACAGTTGAAAAGTCAAATGTTCACAATTTAAAAAAAAAAAAACATAATTTCCTTAATTTTCAATTTAATGATTATAATCATATTAGCATTAATCGTATAGGCCAATCGATTCGTTTTGAAGCAAAGAATCTTTTCTCTTCTTATATCTGCTTTGAATTTTGAATATTAGAGAAATTATGGTCGAAAAATCAATTTTTGAAAATTACAATTAAGCATAACTTTCTTATTTTTCAATGAAATGCATTAATCTTATAGGTCAATCGATTCGTCTCGACATAAGGAATCTTTTTTCTTGTTACACCTGCTTTGAATTTTGATTATTTGAGAAGTTATAGTCGAAAAATCAATTTTACTAAAATTATAAAAGTACATAAAACTTGTAAAATTAAATATTTTGTTAAACCCTTGTAAGAAATTCAACTTGGTATATAATGGAATAACTATGCAAAATTTCATCTATGTAACTGTAAGCGTTCTCCAGATATTACAGGATCGTGACATACATACATATATACACACACATATACACACATCCGGACAATTTTTCAGGACATCATATTAGATATATTCCCCTTGAAATATGTTAAAAAAACCTTTTTTTGGAAACTGAATATTGTAACCACTACAAAACTTCCTCTATGAGGAAGCGAAAATGCATGGTGAAAATGTTAAAAATCGTTTTGCTTCCTCATAGAGGAAGCTTTCTAGTGGTGACATAATCCTGTTTCCAAAAAAATGTTTTTTTTCAACATATTTCAAGGGGAATATATCTAATATGATATCCCGGAAAATTGTCTGGATGTGTGTGTGTTTGTCTGACTGCGTGTGTGTATGTTTTTTTTTTTTTTCGTTGGTAGGTTTAAAATGCATCATACACATCAGCAGGCCCGTACCTGCTGATAGTGTGGGACACTAACCCACTAAAAGCTCCTCCTGTCTCTCTCCGGATCACTACCCTGGGACCGCTTTCGCATTACTTCGGAGTAGTGTCCATTTATGTTCGCCGTTTGCGAGTTTTCTCCCTTTCTTCCATCATGTCTCTATCCTAATGTGGTTCTGTTTCGGGCCCTTTAATTTTCCTCCTTCTTCTTCAAAACTTTCGTGACAAAGGTTTCCATAGCATGCCACCCTTCTTCGCTCTTCACCATCTCCGGGACCATACTTCTTTCGGTGAACGAAACTCCGATCTTTTCCTCCAGGTTTCTTCTATCCGAAGCCCATTCAATGCACTCAAAAAGAGTGTGTCTTGCATCGTCGAAGTCGTCAGTGCAGTACGAACATTGTGCGCCTTCTAACTTCTTGAAGCGCTTGAGGTACGCGTTAAATTTTCCGTGTCCGGTCATCGCTTGAGGCAGATAGAAACCCATTCGTCCGTGGGTTCTATCCAGCCACCTCCCTAGCTTTGGAATAAGCGTGTGAGTCCACCTGCCTGATGTTTCAGAATCCCACCTAGATTGCCACTTTTCGAGGAGTCTTTCATGCGCCCGTTTTTTTATCTCCGCCTTATTCTCTATGACCTCAGGGCTTATCCCTACTTCTTTCATCTCCAGGAAGATCTCCTGCCTTTCTAGTGCTAAGAGGTCCATTGGCGGCGAGCTAGCCAGCACTAGGGCCGCCTTCTCTGATACCGTCTTGTAGGCAGCGGTGATTCTCAGTACGCTTTGCCTCTGTAGGGAGGCAAGCTTCTGTCTCGTCCATTTTCTCTGCATGGCCTCTGCCCATATTGGCGCTGCGCAGAGGATTTTGGAATGTAACACACTATTTAGCAGTCTCCTCTTCATCTCCCGGGGTCCTCCGATGTGCGGCATCAGGCAACTCAATGCCGTGACTGTACCAGCGGTTTTCCTCACAAGCTGGTTTATGTGGTCTTCGTAGCGTAAACTACTATCCACTTGGACACCAAGATCCGTAATGAATCTGCTCCATTCAATTCTTTGTCCCTCCAATTCTAGTTGTGGTCGCACAAAGAATCTCCTGTCCGTGATCAGGACTGCTTCAGTTTTAGCCACTGCCAGTTTCAGACCATTATCTTGTATCCACAAGTTGGCCCTATTTAGGCTGTCGTTAGCTTTTATTTCTAGCTCTCCTGCAGTTTCAGCTGTTATAACGACTGCTACGTCGTCTGCAAATCCCACCAGGGTTGTTCCCTCTTGTACTTTGATCTCCAGGAAGTCATCTTACGTCACGTTCCACAGGAACGGCCCGAGTACTGAGCCTTATGGAACTCCCGCTGTCACTCTGAAATCCTGTCGACCATCTTCTGTGTTGCATACCAGTCTCCTGTCATTCAGATAGCTGTCGAGCACCTTCATCAGATACTCTGGTGTTTCTCTCTTCTCTAGGGCCCTCATGATTAACACCGACCTTATAGAGTTAAAGGCATTTCGGACATCGAGAAGAATAACAGCGCAGAACCCCTTTATTTTCGAGTTATTTTCCCCGTTTAGCCTTTTTTGCAATATCCACTACATCCGCTATGGTATCGATTGTGGATCTTCCTTTGCGGAAACCATACTGCCTAGGTGACAGACCGCCTCTGCTTTCGATATGGGTTTCCAGTCTCTGCAGTAGCAGCCTCTCGAGTAATTTCTCTATAGTGTCTATGAGGCAAATTGGCCTATAAGAGGATGGCTCGTTTAAAGGTTTATCTTCCTTTCGCAGAAGTACTAGTTTCTGCCGTTTCCATCGTCTGGGAAAGACTCCTTTGTCCAGGCATGAGTTAAAAATTTCCAGTAGTAAATCTGGCCATATCTCTACTACTCCTTTGAGGACTTCGTTTGGGATGCCATCAAGACCGGGCGCCTTCCCTGCTTTAAGCCTTTTACATGCCTTCTGCAGTTCTCCTTTGTTAAATTTTTCTCCCTGCGTACCAGCTCCTTCTTTTGCCACTCTTTGTTTCCTGCCTTCGTCCATTGGGAACAGTGCTTGTACTATTTCTTGCACTCTGGTAGGATCAGTTATGTCCGGTATCTTCGGGCTAGCTGCTAGTTTCCTAGAGACTATACGGTAAGGTAGTCTTCACGGATCGTTTTCCACCTGCCAGCATAGTTCGAGCCAGCACCTCCGTATACTGCATCTAATGGCGACTCTTAGGGTTTTCTTGGCGATCCTATACTGGACCTCTAAGATTTCGTTGCTCCTCTTTCTTGTAGCTTTCCTTCGAGCAGACAAACATCTTTTGCGTAATTCCGCAATTTCCTGTGTCCACCAGTAGACCGGTTTTCTTCCTCTTGCATCGTTCTTGTGTCGTGGCATAAAAGCTTTTCACGCAGCTGTCAGAATATTCACCACGTTTTCTGCATGCTTTTCGGGTTCATCTCCTCGTTTCGGACTAAGCCTTCCTTGTCTTTGAACGTCTTCAAGAAACCTTTGGAGCTTGTCCCTGTCGAGCTTTCCCTGTTTCCACCCTCTTTCCTGGCTTTGACTCGCTATTCGAGTAGCTTGTTCTCTTTTTTTGGATCTGTTGGTGCAGACTACAATTTCAATGTATTGTTGGTCGCTAAGGGTGACTTCCTCTACTACCTTCCATCCTAAAATGTTGTTCGCAGTTCTTCCCGAGGCCATTGTTATGTCACTGACTGAGCCCGTGTTTCCTCTCCTGAAGGTGGAGGACCACCAAGTCGAGCCTAGCCAACATGTCTGGAAGAGCTACTCCCCTAGCGTCAGTTTTTCTAAAGCCCCACTCATACGCCTTGCTTCTTGGTATATGCTTAGAATCGCTATTCTCTTTACCCTCGCAATGTACGCAGTGAGGGTCGCTTTGGCATTCTTTGGATATATGTCCATCTTTTCCGCACTTCCAACATAGCGCGGACCTATCCGGACCCTTACAGTCAACCGCCAAGTGTTTGAAACCTAAACACTTAAAGCATCTGGTCACCTTTATCCTTTCCCTAAGGTGGCACATGACCCATCCAACTTTCAGCTTTCCTGCCTTTAGCAGCATTTCTGCGCTTTGTGGCGGCGTTCCTATAATGGCAATTTGCATACCTCCATATGCCTTCCTTAGGTTCAGGACCTTGAAGCTCTCTTTGTCGGATGCGCCTGTAGCTTCGCACATTGCCTCCTGCACCTCTTGTTGAGTGATGCTCTCATTCAGGTCTCTGATCTCAATCATGTAAGGTCTAGTCAATGTCTCTACCATTGCCTGTCCTTCTAGTGCCTGGGCTACGGCCTCGCGGAGTTTTTCAGTGTTTCCACCCTTCCTCAGTTCGACAAGAATCTCTCCTCCCCTGGTGCGTCGGATATTCGTAATCTCTGCTCCAGCTGCCGTAGAGTTGACTTTACTCTTCATGTCGTGGAGCACGTCCGCGTAGGAAGTTCCTTCGCTCGTCTTCACTTTGATGGCATCCGTTGTCGTTTGTCTCCTGCCCTTTCTCTGGTCTTTATTTTCTTCATTCTTTCGCTTTTTCTTACGGGTCGTTACATGCCATTTTTGATTTTCTTCGGCGGTATCTTCAGGTGTCACCTTCTGGCACTCTCTTTCTCTTTCCTGCGTCCGGAGGAGGGCGCGAGGTTGCTCCTTTCCCCTTTCGTCTCCCTCTAGCACTCTCTTTTTCTTTCTCTCTTTCGGTCTCCTGTACTGGAGAGTTCGAGGCCCCTCGTTTATTTCTGATAGGTGTTTGGGTCACCTGAATGGAGCTCGGATTATTTCTAACGCTCGGTGGCTCTTTTCGAGAAATTTTCTCCTCTGCTACCTTTCGCAGAAGTTCGAATTTCTCTCGAAGTTCCTGTTGAACCTCTTCTTTCCTGGTCCTATATTTCTCCAACGTTTTAAATAGGAGTACTGCTTCCTTCAGAGCTTCCTTCGCAGGCTTGTGGATGTTTCTAGCTTCTCCAATTACATCCTGCATTTTTGATATTCCAGCAACCAGTTTCTCAAAATTTACCGACTTCACTTTCTCGATGCTCTCCAATTTTTTCCACAAATCCTGGGTTCTGTGTTCCCAGCTTTGCAGATCCATCGTGAATGGCTCCGTCAGTTCCTCCAAATTTTCCATCCCAGTGCTACCTTTGGTCGCGTGTGTTTTGTTCCCCCCAAAATCCGTGGAACAAGCGCCGACCACCGGGGCTTGCACCCGATCGGAATCGACGGGGAGATTGGTACTCCCTTGGGGTAAGTTTTTTTCCACACACTTATCCATTTTTTATTTAATATTCAGGGTTTCTTCCCCCAGCTAGGTTTTTGTCCGCCCCGGGTATATAATTTCCCCGGTACCACCCATATCTGGGAGGCATTCCCCTATCCGCAATCTGGGAAGGCGCCTCAATTGAGCGCCAGGTTATTTTGCTCAGATGAATAAAGTTTCCCCAAAATAACCAAAAGATAATTGAATTAAGATTTTATTTAATTAAACAAACCTCCAACTAGCCCAACCCAGAGAGGGGTATGGATAAGGAGGAGAAAATCAGTTATGATCAGTGAGGCCATCATTTTATACAAGTTTGAAAAATAATACGAATTTATTAAAATTACGGAATCATAAAGTTGGGACACACCCAGTACATTGAATGGAAATTTTAGTTTGACAATGAAAGTATTGTTAGAGTTTAACGATCTTTAATAATCAAAACAAATTTAGAATTTGAGTAATCGATCATGACCTTCAAGTTTAAGACAGTGTTTACACTCCCAAAATGGCTGTGTGGAAAATTAGAGTATTGTGAGTGACACGCCATTTTGGAGGCCGACCCTCGTATTCGAATTATATAACAATTTCTTTTAAAACAAAAATACATTGCATGAAAAATTCAAATAGATAATTCCAATTGAAAAATATTGATATCGAGTATGGAATTCGGAAGAACACATTTAGAATTCAAAGGATTTACGAGCGATGAACATACCTTGACAGAGTAGTGTCGTTGAGATAATTAAAGGCACACGCCTGAATTTTAGCAATGAGCTGTCTGCACTGCTTGTACTCGTAAATACAAATTATCACGGAGAGTTCAACTCCAAGAATTAGTTCTCGTGATTTCAAAAACGGAGTCCAGCTCCCAATCAAATCAAACAATGTTCTACTCAAAAGAGTTTCAAAAATGACTCGAAAAAGTCTCACAGTCTTTAAATAACTTTCACATATGTGTACCACAGAACAAAGTCGAGAACGGAATGGCGAGCGAAGTCTTCCGTCTTGTTGGCGAGCGGGCGGAGATGACGTAGCGAACGACGCTACCAAGAATTTCAGCCGATTGGCTATGGTCGCTTTGTCGCTCAGCGACTAAAATGCACTATGTCAATTGGTTGTTGTCCATAGATTATCCGGCACTTAGTACACAATATTCTCCGCTGGAGGGCCACATAATACTGGTGGAACTCCGCGCCAAATTCAAGTCGTCGAACGTCCTAATGCTTCCTTCTAGATGATTGAATTGGAGTGAAACGAACGACCAAAATTAAGATTCATCCTTGGAATTGATAATAGGGCCAGTCGGCCCTATTAAGGCTAGTTAAACAGATAAATAAAAACGAATTGCGAATTAATAACAATTCTAATTTTTAACGATGTCCAGTCTGGTGAGTTGCGAAGTGAGTTACAGAGTCCTCTTCAATTCGGTCAATATGACAAATGTCACCCAAATTGAAGTAATTAAGATGTGATTCCGTACTCGACTTTTATTTTAAGTTTGAATTTACAGAATTTAATAATCTATAGTTAATTTTGTACGTGTATGAAATATCACGTTACAATGTGTGTGTGTGTGTGTCACGATCCTGCAATATCTGGAGAATGCGTACAGTTACAATAATGAAATTTTGCATATTTATTCCATTATATACCAAGTTGAATTTCTTACAAGGGTTTAACAAAATATTTAATTTTACAAGTTTTATGTACTTTTATAATTTTAGTAAAATTTATTTTTCGACTATAACTTCTCAAATAACCAAAATTCAAAGCAGACTTATCAAGAAAAAAGATTCCTTGTGTCGATAAGAATCGATTGACCTATAAGATTAATGTATTTCATTGAAAAATAAGAAAGTTATGCTTAATTGTAATTTTCAAAAATTGATTTTTCGACCATAATTTCTCTAATATTCAAAATTCAAAGCAGATATAAGAAGAGAAAAGATTCTTTGCTTCAAAACGAATCGATTGGCCTATACGATTAATGCATTTAATTGAAAAGTAAGGAAGTTATAGTTATTTAAAATTTTGAAAATTTGACTTTTCAACTGTAACTTTCCAAATTATCACATTTTAAAGCTGATGTAAAGACAATACAAATTTCTTGTATTTACACGAATCAGATGACCTATATTAATACATTTTATTAATTAATGAATGCTTCCTCTATGAGGAAGCAAATCATATTTGCTTCCAGGAAGCAAATTGCTCATTGAATGAGCACAAAAGTTGATACAACTTCACAGCTAGTTTTTTTTCGTGGTAAACACAATTTTCCTCCATTTTTAAGTATAAGACAAAGACAGTTAGGGTGTTTAACATTTTTTAACTATTTAATATAATGAATAATTCTAAAAATGGAGAAATGTACTTCATTTAGATGAACGTTCGAATACATCTGGCGCGGATCCACGGTGAAGCGATAGGGGCGATCGCCCCACCGTTACGATAAAAAATATAAATAAATAAATAAATTATTTATTAGTTGATTTATAAACTAATTTATATTTTTTATTATAAAATTTTTTATAATAATATTATATTTTATATTAAAATCGCCCCTATCGCCCCACCGTGGATCCGCGCCTGATGTATTCGAACGTTCATCTAAATAAAGTACATTTCTCCATTTTTAGAATTATTCATTAAATTAAATAGTTAAAAAGTGTTAAACACCCTAACTGTCATTGTCTCATACCTAAAATGTGGAAAAATTGTTTTTACCACGAAAAAAAAAAAAAAAAAAACGATTTTTAACTTTTTCACCATGCATTTTTTTAAAATTTAGGGCCTCTGCATAGGTAGCGCCGCCACTCGGCCACGTTCAACTCAACACATGGTACACTTTCATTTCAGACTCTCACGGGGCTGGTCCTACTTAGGGAAAACTGGCCAGGGCCTTGTCACTTTACCTAAGAAATGCCCTAGTTAAATTAAAATTACTTTTCTAAAAATTTAGAAACTTTATTAACGATTTTAACTTAATCTTTATAATCAGTAAGTAATAATAATAATAGTACAATGGTAATTAATATAATTGTCTCTCGTTTGCACGCTCCTAGCGTTACTTTTTCGGATATGTACAAACATACACTAAGGGAATAATTTTTTGCAAAAAAAGGAAAAAAAAATTAATTCAATGTATACTATAGTTCCATTTATCTAAGACACTATAACGAATGAAAAATTGATTTTTCGATATTGCGGAACTAGGACTCGAATGCAAGACGCGTGGGAAGAGCGGAATTAAAACTCGACGCTATACCCACTACGCAACGGAGGCTGATGACGTATAGTTACAAATCGGGCGTATTTGAATGCAAACCTGTCTTTGACACTTTGTCACTTTTTCAATTCTCTAAAAGTTTATTCACTTTTTATAGAACATTTTATTTATTTATCAGCATTTATAGAAATTAGTAATTTTCTGAAAACGAGAATTATTAAAAATTATTTTTAAAAAATATACAGTCGCTGCCCGCACATTGAACACCAGCTTGGATCAAAAATCTCATACATTGAACTCTTCATAAACCACGCCTCTTACGCATGGCAAGAGAATAATGCAAGAGTGTATACTCAAAATGAGCATAAAAGGGTGACAGCAATCATTTTGAAAAATAGATACATGATGTAGTGTACTGATCGCTGGTGCGCGCGCTTCCGAAACAAAAGAACGGAGAGTACAAAATTTGAAAAAGATCCGTGATAGGGGGTATATCAAAGATTGAAATGTTCAATTTTTGGAACAGTTCAATGTGCGGGCGGCGATTGTAATCAAAAAATGTAGTTTAATATTAATTTTCGTACAAAGCTGTTTAAAGTTCAAAGAAATATATTCGTGTATGTCAAAAATATATTAGTTAATTTTCCAATGTATAAATATAGACATCTTTTAAATTTTTATAATAAATTAAGTGTGAAAAACTTTGGAAATTCCTTATCTTTACCCGGTGTATGGTTTTGACATGGAAAACTCTTCAATATCCCATTTCATTATCAACTATATGTCGGTTTTATTACATTATTTTAATGTCGGAATATCAAAGTAAGATAGATTTTTCAATATATATCGTTGTTCTATAAATTCACAATTATATTAAAATATTTTTTCTTAAAATGGAAATCCCGACTAGGGCCTCTTCAACACCCAATTTTAAATAGGGCTAAATGGGGCAACTTCTGCACGGTTTATGATATGATGGTTCAAGCTGATCACAGCAATTGCAAACTTTTATGAATGAACCTCTCTGGTTTAGAAGGCCTCTTTATAATGCATATTTTGTTTATTAAAACATTATAAATAAGTTTTCTCATGCATAGCACATGGTGATGCATTCGAAGGTTCTAGAATATGACGTGCATAATATCAAGGAATTTGTCCTTATTATTAACTTCTGCTCATTTAATCCTTCTTATCACCCTCCTGAAGTTATTTAATATAAGAAAGACTAGAGAATTGAATTGAATTCACTAATTTCAGATTAGTGAATTGATTTCGTTTGAATACCTCAAGGTAAGATGCCAGTTTCACCATGAATCAGTAGGTACTCTCTTATCCTGCCAACTGAGTACAATTTTATTTTATCTTACAGTATAAATCTCATTCTTTTTTCTTTGAATTGAATGTAGAAGCTTCATCATCTTTTGAAAAAATAAGAAACACTTTTTATTATATAATCATTAAATTTTATTGTATTTAATGTAGCACCTCCAACTTCTTTTGCCTTTTTCATTTTCATTTGATCCAAAACTTATATGTGTATAATTTTGATCTTAATCAAATAAATTCTGTCATGATTTTACCATTATTCTTGTCTTTCATCAAACCTAAAACTTTGTTGTTTAATCGAGGAATTCCATAAATATTATTCGATGCATATTCAGCTGTATCAAATTTCTCCTAAACTCTCTCAATGTACTGGTATATGTCTTTTTTCTGTAAGTTTCTAATATTTCTAGTTAATGATTTTAGAATTCCAATTGTTGTTAATAACTTCATATTTTCACGAACTAATGCATTTATCTTTTGTTTTAATATTCTGTAACAATTTCAAGGGTTCAAATATATAATAAATTTAAGCTTTAATGTTTGAAGTAAGCAAAGCTCTATCAAAATCTTATCTGAGGAAATGTTATCAACTCGAATTTCTCTTATTTAATTATTTTAAAGTGGCTTTTACCCTCTTATAGGTTTTAGCCGTGCCGAATTTGTTATCATAAATATAAGACCTGAGGGTAGTGAGTAAAATAGACCTAACTACCAACAATAACATCATTTATTTGTTAACAACAAGAGATCAGAAAAAACTTGCAATTTTGACGTGGGCACGGAAAGGCTCGATATAAATCAAAATGTGTGTGAGTTCCTGGGCAACTCGATATAAACTAATTATAGTTCATCGTGTCCAGGCCAATTGCAAATTAAACAAAATTCTTAAATTATTAAAAACAAATTGGAACAAATTGGATTGTTGGTTTTCGCTTTAACAATTATGAATAGCGTCGACGGTTCATATTCTCCGGTTTTATTTACAAGTTTGATTCGCAATAAGTTACAAATTTCAACTTTACGGCTTCATTTATTTCAGTAAAACGAGAAATATTTATGAGTCGGACTCTCCTCTTCGGCTTTATTTACAAGTGTGATTTTATTAATACAAATCATTCGTTTGCGGTCTCATACAATCTTGGATTTTATGAATACTATTTCAGATAGTTAGTACGAGTATGTCGTTCGCGACTCTATTTCAAAAATATTAAGTACCTCGGATATATCGCAAATTGAATTCTAAATTCTGAGCTTACAACACCATAAAGAGTTTATTTACAAATCAACGATCTGCTCAGAACAGCGAGCACTTGTATTTCAAGACAAACAAAAATGTGAGAATATGTACAAAAAAATGGCCACAAGAGCAACCCCACAGCCTGGGACAGCGTAAGTCGGGTTCCTCACACGAGAGAATAATAACCAATACTGAGATGAGAGCCGCTGCTGGTTGAACACCGTTGACCCGGAAAGTCGTCGCACCGTGGGGTAAAATGGTGTGGCGATGTTGGATCCGACACTGGACACTGCATGGGTCCGCGCGTCCGAATATATAACGGCGGCCGGACGCGTCGTTTATGGGCGAGAGCTACTATGCGCCGTCTACCAAAGTTTTAGGAGGCTAGCGGCCTACGTCACTCAACACCGGTGTTCCCCTTCCCGCGCGTCTCTGTAGCGAGTCTATTGGTGCTAGCTGCCGGGCGAGTTGCCTATGGGCAGGCATGGCCATATCGTTACAATTCTGTTCAACAATCTGTTATTACGTTTTCCAACTCTAATCCACTTGTGTACTAAAGTCATTGATGAATTTTCATCAAAAAAATTGAAACCTGTCTCCATTAAATGAATTAGCTTTTTATAGAATTTAGAACCTATAAGGTAAATGCACCAGTAAACGTCACTTTAAGCAAAATGAAAAATTTTAAATGCTTATAATATCATTTTAAACACGATTTCGATCTTCGTAAATTATTTAAGTGATCAGAGTATAGTTTAAAAAATATAATTTGGTATGCTTAATATGGTATTTAATTAAATTTAATTTATATTCACGATTAAAATTCAAATAATGCAAATGCGTTAGTTATCGTCAGGGATAAAGAATGTCTGTTTCAGTAATCGAATCGTTAATTCGATGACAGGATATTTAAACTTGCTAAAAATCATATTTTTTCATATGGCGGCAACAGGAATGTTTTTTTTATAGAAAATATTTCGCCATCTGACGATAACTAATGCAGTGACGATTACTGGTGCATTTAACTTATTATCTTTTCTATTCACCCTGTTTTTTACGCTAAATTTCTCAGAAGAAGGGGAGTAAAACTTGTTTGAACTTGCATGAAAATATGCAATATGACGTCATGTGTCAAAAATTATATGTAACCTGATACTATTTTAATGCAATTTCTCAGAATTCTATGTATCTTGATACCTATTGTTTATGTTAAAAAAAAAAATCAGATAGCAGGCGTAGACATTCTTATCAAGGGGGGAGACTCATCTTGCCAATGATGTCAATCAAACTTTTACCCCCTCCACACTATATACACAGATACACACTCACACCAAATCAAACTCACACAGACATGCCCTAATACGAGCTGTATCCAGAACCCACCCTGCTATACTACTATCAATTACTAAAATGGAACTAATTTTCAGATGCATCATATCGTCAGTCTTCTTGATTGTTGTGGTTGGTACACTCAGCCATTTGATGGGTCTGCGCAAAGAAGAATCGTCGAAAACTACATTTTCTGAAGTACTGCATGGATTTTCTATATTTGTGAACTGGAAAAAACTCTGTGGACCTGCCCATAACGATGATTTGAATTTAGAATCTATATCGGGCATAAAATTTATAGCCATGAGTTTAATAATCTCTGCCCATTGTTTAATTTTCACAGTCAGTGGACCTATTCTCAACAAAGGATTTTGGGAAGAGGTGCTACTCTTTGTAATTAATATTACACGGAAAGAAATCTGTTGCTAATATCGCATGCGAACGTACCATGCGGAAAGAGCAGCGCGTTTCTTTCCGTGTACTTATCATTACAATACCCAATTGATGTTATGAGAACGTCCAAAAAATGTCCAAACTTAAGGGTGTAACCTAGTTTGTAGGCAAAAAAAAATACCCTTTATTCGGGAATTTTTTGTGAGCATGCTATGGAAGATATTAATATAAAACTTGCAAGGGGTGATTATTAAGTCTTAAAATACATAAAAAAATTATTCTTAATTTTTTTTATTTAACTATTGAGTACAAAGACCGCAGCTGATGGTAACGCCATAATTTGGAGGCAGGTTGGCTCCTCTACGATATCTCGGCAACGGCTTATCGGAAAAAAAAACCGAAGTGTTTTAAATTCGGTATGACAGTGGCTACAAAACGAACAACGGATATTAATTTTGAACTATTTTTGGTTCTTTTAATTAACAAAAACCAAAAAAATTAAAAAAAAGTGTTTTTTTTTCGCTGTTTTTTTGTAAAAAAAATATAGTGAGAATCAAAAATTTAGCATGATAATAGTCCATTTTGTGAGTTCTGATGTGTAGAATATGTGGTCAAAATTTCAGAAGGATCGGCCCTCTGGTTCCGGGGAAATCGAGAAGGGCGTCCGAAAATCGTTGTTTTGAGAAAACCGCATTTAAAGTTTTTTAAAACAAATAATCATAAAAAAAAATCTTACCAAAATTCAATCTGCGATGCCTACACAATATTCTTAGATGCATATACATTCGAAAAATGTAAAAAAAAAAATGTTTTTCTTCTCGAAAGTAACCAACTAGGTTATACCCTTAAGGGGTTAGTCTACTTTGCACGCATGAAAAAAACGCTATTTTTATACATTTTTTTAAGAATACTATTTTAGTTATTGATATAAAACTTTTTGGGCTAATGAATGCACTCATAAATTACAAAAAAAAATGTGTTTTTATTTTTTTAAATCACTTTTTAAGTATGAAAACAGGACTCCTCAAAAAGTAGGTAAGTGTGCGCTGTTGATGCAATTTCGAAGACGGACCATCTGAAAAAAAAAAATCGAGTTTTGTTAGATTCAGTATGACTCTGGCTACTGCAGGAACCTCAATCATTTATTTATGTACAAAATTAACAAAATGGCGCACAAAAAACAAGGAAAAAATCAAGTTTTTTTCATAGTTTTTTGTAAAAAAAATATATTTAAAATTAAAAATTTACAATAATTATGCTTCGGGCAGTAGCCATAATATATATATAATATATATATATGTGGTTCAAATTTCATAAAGATCGGTTCAGTAGTTTGGGAGATTCCATCAACAAGCGGTGTAAAAACGTTGTTTCGAGAAAAACGCGTTTAAATTTTTTTTTAAGGAAAAATCGTAAAAAAAATCTTACGCTCAATCAGTAATGCCTGGGCCATACAAAATTCCTTCTGCCTTCTGATAAGTAATCAGTTTCTTGCAATCAAAAAAATTCAGTTGCCAAAGTAGACTAACCCCTTAGGCCAAATAACGTTCTACAAACACTTTTTTTGCCCCACTGTAGGACGTTCATGTCCAACCCACAAATGTCTTTTAGACATCTTATGTCATAAAGACATAACGTTAGACTAAATAACGTTCTACATACACTCGATGTGCAAACACGCCGATTTTGAAATTCATTTTCTTTTAGGGTCAAAACAAAGCTTTCTTATTGCATATTCTTCTTTGTTTTACAGTCTTCATGATCAGTACATGAGTAGTAGAAATTGTTTATAATATTTCCATGAAATACACAGTTTTCATATTTAATACACGGATTTGTGTTGATAGCAAGATTTGTTGATAAAGATTCTGATGTCTGTTCACTTGCATGAGTTCCAGCTTCTATGACTTTTCTTTGTTTTAGTGGTGGTTCACTCTCTAATCCTTTAAACAAAACTTTAACTGGTGGTTTTGCTGTAAAATGTGTAGGTAGCGTTGTTTGTTTATTAGATGTTAGA
>JAUESH010009086.1:0-16375 GCA_032275165.1 Synergus magnus
ACGAACTTGTAATCCGAATGAATCCGGTCAATTCGAATTAATCAGAATTAATCCGAACTTTAAATCCGAATGATTCCTATCAATCCGAATCAATGAGAATGAATCCGGTCAATCAGAAATTTCAATCCGAATGGATCCGAATGAATCCGGTCTATCCGAATCAATCCAAATGATTCCGAAAAATTCGAATAAATTCGGATTGATTCGGATTGACCGGATTTATTAGGATTGAAAGTTCAAATTAATTCTGATTAATTCGGATTGATCGGATTCATTCGGATTCATTCGGATTGCAAGTTCGGATTTATTTTGAATGGGCTTTGGATTAATTCGGATTAAAAATTTCCTTCTGATTAGATCGGAATGAAACTGTTTGGTTCTGATACAAATTCCGGAATGATTCTGAAATATCGGATTGGTTCAGAATGAGTTTCAATCCGAATTAATCCGAGGGCCATTCAGAATCAATACGAACTTGTAATCCGTATGAATCCGGTCAATCCGAATTAATCATAATTAATCCGAACTTTCAATCCGAATAAATCCGTTCAATCAGAACTTTCAATCCGAATGAATCCATTCTATCCGAATCAATCCTAATTAATCCGGTCTATCCGAATCCATCCGAATGATTCCGAAAGATTCAAATAAATTCGGATTTATTCGGTTTGAAAGTTCTTATTAATTCTGATTAATTCGGATTGACCGGATTCAATCGGATTGTAAGTTCGGATTGGTTTTGAATGGGCCTCGGATTAATTCGGATTGATAATTTCCTTCGGATTAGATCGAAATGAAACTGTTTGGTTCGGATACAAATTCCGGAATAATTCGGAATATCTCAGATTGGTTCAGAATGAGTTTCGATCGGAATTAATCCGCGGACCATTCAAAATCAATACGAACTTGTAATCCGCATGAATCCAAATGAATCCGGTCAATAAGAATTAATCAGAATTAATCCGAACTTTCAATCCAAATAAATCCCGTCAATCTGAAATTTCAATACGAATGAATTCGAATTAATCCGGTCTATCCGAATCAATCCAAATGATTCCGAAAAATTCGGATTCATTCCGAAAATTTCGGATTCATTCGGGTTGACCAGATTTATTCGGATTGAAAGTTCGGATTAATTCTAATTAATTCTGATGGACCAGATTCATTCGGATTCATTCGGATTGATTTTTAATGGGCCTCGGATTAATTCGCATTGAAAACTTCCTTCGGATTAGTTCGGAATGAAACTGTTTGGTTCGGATACAAATTCCTAAATTATTCGGAAAATATCGGATTGATTCAGAATGAATTTCAATCACTTTGTTCCTTTCACTTTATTCATTCTATTAATGAAAATCTAATCAATTAAAATAAAATACTCTATTTTTGAGAAATTCGTATCGTAAATATTATAAGATCTATTTATAAAACGATGATATGGTTAGTTCTTAATAGTCCCTGGAAATTTGTATTTCATTGAATCTGAGCTACATCTGCGTGAGTACGAGAGAAGTCTTACGTATAAAGGCCATTCATAATTTTAATGGTCCTAATCAGGCCGACACGATAAAGCCTTTATGTAAAGACTCGTTACGTTTACTTGTGACTTGACCATGTATCTCATTTCCCTCTTCTTTACGGGTCATCGATTTTACGATTAAACATCGGAAATGTCAATCTAAATCTCATTGTGAGAAATTCCATAATAATCAATAACAAGATAAATACAAACGTGAGAAAAAGTTCTCATCTTACGATAATATTACAACTCTTACGATTTTCCAAACAATTTTTTTTTTTTAAGCATCTGACCCTTTTTTTTTTAAATGTCTTGAATTCAAATTCTAAACTTAAAATTTGATTTCCTCATTTTATTCAATAAATATAAGAATTAAATATATTTTCTCTCTGTAGCGCTATTCAGTTTTTAAATAAAAATATGCGTACAGAGCAAAAAAAGGTTTAATTCTGATAATTTTCGCTTAAAATGAAGAATTCGAGATCTAACCTCAAAATTCAATACAAAAATTCATTTTACACTGGAAGTATTAAAATTATACATTTTTTCGCTCTGTACGCATATTTCTGTTTAAAAAGTGAACAGCGCTATAGAGCGAAAAATTATCTACTTGTAATAGTTTTTATGTAAAATGAGGAAAACGAATTTTGAGGTTAGGACTTGGATCCAACACCCTTAAATAGTTTACAGATGGTGTAAAATCCTTCTCAAGTGTAAATTGCTTTTTTATGAATTTTAAGGGCATTCGATTAAAGTTCTAACCACAAAATTCGAATTCTTCGTTTCAATTGACAAAAAGTGTATTTAAAAATTTTTTCGCTCTGTAGTTTTACTCATTTCCTAAATAACCTGAGACCGTTAATTATCATATTTAACAATTTTGTAGAAATAAATAAGATTTTTCTGCACTTTTCATTTAAGTGCGTTAAATCCATGTTCTAACTACAAAATTCGAATTCCTCATTTTATTTGACAAATATTATAATTAGATAACTTTTCTCTCTGTAACGCTCTTCGCTTTTTACATATAAATATGCGTACAGAGCGAAAAAATATATAATTTTATTTCTTTTTGTGTAAAATGAATTTTTAAATTGAATTTTGAGGTTAGATCTCGAATTCTACGTTTTAAGAAAAAAGTATTGAGATTATACATTTTTACGCTCTGTACAGATATTTATATTTAAAAAGTAAATAGCAGTACAGAGCGATAAATTATTTACTTGTAATAGTTTTTATGTAAAATGTGAAAATCGAATTTTGAGGTTAGGACTTGGATCCAACACCCTTGAATAGTTTAAAAATGGTATATAATCTTCCTCAATTGTAAATTGAATTTTTATAAATTTTAAAGGCATTAGATTAAAGTTCTAATCTCAAAATTCGAATTCTTCATTTTAATTGACAAAAACTATAATTAAAATTTTTTTCGCTCTGTAGTTGTACTTATTTCCTAAATAGCAATATGCGTACAGAGCGTTTTAAGAAAAAAATATTAAATAAATAAATTTCATTTAAATTTTCAAAAGAGTCTCCTATACATTTTTGTGGGGGGGGGGCTCCATTTTCTAGTTACGCCACTGTCCCTACCTTACCGGCATTTTTTTTCCTGTCATGTCATTTCTACATTTATTCAGATATCGCGTTGAAAAATTGTAAAATTAAGGTAAATGCCTTAAAGTACGTTTATCTGGTCCTATATATTTGCACTTATAAAAAAATAATTTTTATTTGGTATTATGAAAGTTCACACCAAATAAACGTACATAACTTTACAAATTTTCAACTCGATATCGCAATAAATGTGGAAATGGCATCACAGAAAATAAATGTCGGTAAAGTAGGAATCGTATAAGTGATTCCTACTTTACCGACGGTTTTTTCTCTTCAATGCTATTTCTTCATTTACTGAGATATCGAGTTGAAAATTTCTAAAATTAAAGTAAAAGCATTAAAGTATGTTTATCAGGTCCTGAATATTTACATTTATAAAAAAAAAATATTTTGAAAATTTTTTTTTTTCAATAAAAACTTAGGATCAGATAAACTTACCTCAGTATGTTTCCTTGAATTTTAGAAATTTTTAATTTGATATCTCAGTAAATGTAGAAATAACATTACAGAGAAAAAAATGTTGGTAAGGTAGGAATCGAGTAAATGATACATGGCCTTAATTTTGTAATATAATCTCATGTTTTAATATCTTGCTAGAGATTCTCAAAGGATCCTGCAAGGCGGAAAGCATGTCCAAATTAGATTTACATAAAATGCCTTTGTCAGTTACTCGAGTTGGACGTAACAGTACATACATATAACGACAATAGCAGACGTCGCCAGAAGCTTTAACGATGCGTGACAGGCAAAGCGTACGGATTACATAAACGTATGAAGTTTCACTTATACGATCTGAGCTTGTAATTGCCATGAAATATTCTGGAACCCATTTCTAATCACAAAATTCGATTTCTTCATTTTAGAAAACAAATATTATAATTCGAAAATTTTTCACTTTGTAGTGATACTCATTTTTCAACTATAAATATGCGTACAGAGCGAAAAATTGTATAATTTTAATACTCTCTGCGTAAAATGAATTTTTTAATCGAATTTTGAGGTTAAATATAGAATTCTTCGTTTTAAGCAAAAATGCTTGAAATTTAGTATTTTTTCGCTCTGTACGCATATTTCTATATAAAAAGTGAACAGCACTACAGAGCGAAAAAATTTCTAATTATAATATTTGCTGAATAAAATGAAGAAATCGAATTTTGAGGTTAGAACATGGACCCAACACCCTTAAATGAAAAATGCAGAAAAATTTTATTTATTTCCATAAAAATATTAGATATGATAATTAAGAGTCTTGGGTTTCAGTTCTAACCTTAAAATTAAGTTTCCTCATTTTACTCAATAAATATTAGAAACAGATATTTTTTCTCTCTTTAGCGCTACTTACTTTTTAAATAGAAATATGCGTACAGAACGAAAAAATGCAAAATATTAATAAATTCTGTGTAAAATGAATTTTTGAAACGAATTTTGAGGTTAAATATAGAATTCTTTGTTTTAACCGAAAATGATTGAAATTTAATATTTTTTCGCTCTGTACGCATATTTCTATATAAAAAGTGAACAGCGCTACAGAGCGAAAAAATTTCTAATCATAATATTTGTTGAATAAAATGAAGAAATCGAATTTTGAGGTTAGAACATGGATCCAACACCCTTAAATGAAAAATGCAGAAAAATCTTATGTGTTTCTATAAAAATATTAGATATGATAATTAAGAGTCTTGGGTTTAAGTTCTAATCTTAAAATTAAGTTTCCTCATTTTACTCAATAAATATTAGAAACAGATATTTTTTCTCTCTTTAGCGCTACTTACTTTTTAAATAGAAATATGCATACAGAACGAAAAACTGTATAATTTTAATACTTTTTGCGTAAAATGAATTTTTTAATCGAATTTTGAGGTTAAATATAGAATTCTTCGTCTTAAGCAAAAATGGTTGAAATTTAATATTTTTTCGCTCTGTACGCATATTTCTATATAAAAAGTGAACAGCACTATAGAGCGAAAAAATTTCTAATTATAATATTTGTTGAATAAAATCAAGAAATCGAATTTTGAGATCAGAATTTGAATCCATCGACCTTAAATAATGAATGCAGAAAAATCTTATGTGTTTCTACAAAAATACCTGTATAACATGATAATTAAAGGTGTTGGGTTCAAATTCTAACCTTAAAACTCAATTTTCTCATTTTACTCAATAAATAATAGAATTAAATATTTTTTCGCTCTGTAGCGATAATTACTTTTTAAATAGAAATATGCGTACAGAGCGAAAAAATATAAAATTTTAATAGTTTTTGTTTAAAACGAGGAATTCGAGATCTAACCTCAAAATTCAATTTTAAAATTGATTTTACACAAAAATGATTAAAATTAAACATTTTTTCGCTCTGTACGCATATTTTTAATTAGAAACTGAATAGCTCTACAGGGAGAAAATATATTTCTTTCTCATATTTATTGAGTAAAATAAGGAAATCAAATTTTTAGGTTAGGTGACAATTTTCATGTTTTACGCGAAATTTATTTTGAGAAATCACTTTTTTGCTCTATAAACACAATTCTATCTGCTTCTATTTTGGGAAAGAGTATTTCTACAGAGCGAGAAGGTATCTAATTTTATTTTTTGTGAAATAAAAAGAGATATAATTTTTAATTATACAATTACAATAAAATTCTAGATTATATATATATTATTTACTTAAAATTTTAAACCACTGGAGACACGAATTCCGCTTACACCTCTGCTACTATTTTTTTCTCTTTTTGTCGAAACACCCTCTGGGAATATTTCAAAACGATGCGCACACAGTAGCCCAGATGCCAAGTAACCAGATCTAATATTTGAGAGCCTTAATTATTCAGTTCTGTGTCCTCCATAAAAGTCAGCAGAGTGTGGTTGCGGAATGTGGAAGCTTGACGAAGTCAAGAGGAAGCTTAATTGAAATTCAGAAAAGAGAATTATTTAGTCAGAAATACTAAAGAGAAATCATTTTCTTCAAAATGTGATTTAAGGGTGTTGGATCCAATCTGTAAACTTGAAATTCGATTTCTTCATTTTAAATAACAAATATTACAATTAGAAATTTTTTCGCTCTGTAGTGGTAATCATTTTTTTAAAAAAAATATGTGTACAGAGCGAAAAAATGTAAAATTTTAATACTTTTTGCTTAAAACGTAGAATTCGAGATCTAACCTCAAAATTCCATTTAAAAATTCATTTTACATAAAAAGTAGTAGAATTATATATTTTTTCGCTCTGTATGCATATTTATATTTAAAAAGTGAAGAGCGTTACAGAGAGAAAAGATATCTAATTATAATATTTGTCAAGTAAAATGAGGAATTCGAATTTTATGGTTAGAACATGTATTTAACACACTTAAATAATGAATGCAAAAGAATCTTATTTATCCATACAAAAATATTTAACACGATAATTATTAAGGGTGTTGGGTTCAAGTTCCAACCTCGAAATTATGTTACCTCATTTTACTCAACGAATATTATAATTAATTATCTTATTGCTCTACAGCGCTACTCATTTTTTAAATAGAAACATACGTACACAGCGAAAAAATATATAATTTCAATACTTTGTGCTGGAAACGAGGAATTCGAGATCTAACCTCAAAATTCAATTTAAAAATACGTTTTAAAGCAAAAATATTTAAATTTTATATTTTTTCGCTCTGTACGCATATTATTATTTATAAAATCAGTATAATTGTAGAGCGAAAAAATTTCTAATTATACTTTTTGTCAGTTAAAATGAAGAATTCGAATTTTGAGGTTAAAACCTTAATCCAACGCCCTTAAAATTTATGAAAATGCAATTTACATTTGAGAAAGATTATATACCAGCTGTAAACTATTTAAGGCCAATTATTACTTATCCGATCCCTACTTTACCGACATTTTCTTCTTTGCAACGTTACTTCTAAATTTATTGAGTTATCAAATTGATAATTTCTAAAATTAAAGTTAAAGCATTAAGGTACGTTTATCTGGTCCTAAACTTATATTAAAATAAAAAAATTTCGAAATAATTTTTTTTAATAACTATAAATATTTTATTTTATAAAAATTTAGGACCAGATAAACGTACCTTAATGCTTTAACTTTAATTATAGAAATTTTCAATTTGATATCTCAATAAATTTCGAAGTAACGTTGCAGAGAAAAAATGTCGGTAAGGTAGGGATCGGATAAGTAATACATGGCCTTAAACTTATGAGTTATAACTTTGGTTTAAAAATTCTTATTTTGGATTCAAGTTGCTACTTTTAAATAATGAATTATAATTTTAATAATGGAGGAATAGGTTGAAGATAAAATGAGTTTAGTGGAGAACGTCGTCCCTGTCAAAATCGATACAAAGGATAAGCGACATTTATCTTACTTAAAGCTCACGGATATTGCCCATCTTATTTCGGAAATATTGCAACTGAAATTCGAAAGTCATAGAAAGATTTTTCATCAGAGGTTAATTCTGATTTTAAGGTTATTTCTTACTTTGAATTAAAGTATTGAATATAAAAAAGTTGGAACGCCGGGTTGTTTCTTTTCTTAGTTAAAAATTACCAGAATAATAATTTAATTAGGGTTTTGTGTCCAAGTTCTAACCTTAAAATTTAAATTCCTCATTTTACTTGACTAACGTTGTAAATAAATATTTTTTCGCTCTGTAGCGCTGTTCACTTCTTAAATAGAAATATGCGTACAGAGCGAAAAAATATATAATTTTAATACTTCCAGTGTAAAATGAATTTTTTTATTGAATTTTGAGGTTAGATCTCGAATTCTTCATTTTAAGCACAAGATATTTAAATTATATATTTTTTCGCTCTGTACACATATTTATATTTAAAAAGTAATTAGCGCTACAGAGCGCAAAAATATTTAACTCTATTATTTATTCAGTAAAATGAGGAAACTTAATTTTAAGGTTAGAATTGAAACCCAAGACTCTTAATTATCATATCTAATATTTTTATAGAAATAAATAAGATTTTTCTGCATTTTTCATTTAAGGGTGTTGGGTCCATGTTCTAACCTCAAAATTCGACTTCTTCATTTTACATAAAAACTATTACAAGTAGATAATTTATCGCTCTGTAATGGTATTTACTTTTTAAATATAAGTATCTGTACAGAGCGTAAAAATGTATAATCTCAATACTTTTTTCTTAAAACGTAGAATTCGAGATCTAACCTCAAAATTCAATTTAAAAATTCATTTTACACAAAAAGAAATAAAATTATATATTTTTTCGCTCTGTACGCATATTTATATGTAAAAAGCGAAGAGCGTTACAGAGAGAAAAGTTATCTAATTATAATATTTGTCAAATAAAATGAGGAATTCGAATTTTGTAGTTAGAACATGGATTTAACGCACTTAAATGAAAAGTGCAGAAAAATCTTATTTATTTCTACAAAATTGTTAAATATGATAATTAACGGTCTCAGGTTATTTACGAAATGAGTAAAACTACGTAGCGAAAAAATTTTTAATTACACTTTTTGTCAATTGAAATGATGAATTCGAATTTTGAGGTTAGAACTTTAATTGAATGCCCTTAAAATTGATAAAAAAGCAATTTACAATTGAGAAGGATTACACACCATCTGTAAACTATTTAAGAGTGTTGGATCAAAATCCTAACCTAAAAATTCGATTTCCTCATTTTACATAAAAACTGTTACAAGTAGATGATTTTTCGCTCTGTAGTATAATTTATTTTTTAAACAGAAATATGCGTACAGAGCGAAAAAATCTATAATTTTAATATTTTTCGTGTAAAATGAAATTTTTTATTGGATTTTGAGGTTAGATCTCGAATTCTTCGTTTTAAGCACAAGATATTTAAATTATATATTTTTTCACTCTGTACACATATTTCTATTTAGAAAGTAAGTCGCGCTAAAGAGAGAAAAAATATCTATTTCTAATATTTATTGAGTAAAATGAGGAAACTGAGTTTTAAGGTTAGAACTTGAACCCAACACCCTTAATTATCATGTTATACATGTATTTTTGTAGAAACACATAAGATTTTTCTGCATTCATTATTTAAAGTCGATAGACTCAAGTTCTGATCTCAAAATTCGATTTCTTCATTTAATTCAACAAATATCATAATTAGAACTTTTTTCGCTCTGTAACGCTGATCACTTTTTATATAGAAATATGTGTACAGAGTGAAAAAATATTAAATTTCAATCATTTTCGGTTAAAACGAAGAATTCTATATTTAACCTCAAAATTCCTTTCAAAAATTCATTTTACACAGAATTTATTAATATTTTGGATTTTTTCGTTCTGTACGCATATTTCTATTTAAAAAGTAAGTAGCGCTAAAGAGAGAAAAAATATCTGTTTCTAATATTTATTGAGTAAAATGAGGAAACTTAATTTTAAGGTTAGAACTGAAACCCAAGACTCTTAATTATCATATCTAATATTTTTATGGAAATAAATAAAATTTTTCTGCATTTTTCATTTAAGGGTGTTGGGTCCATGTTCTAACCTCAAAATTCGATTTCTTCATTTTATTCAGCAAATATTATAATTAGAAATTTTTTCGCTCTGTAGTGCTGTTCACTTTTTATATAGAAATATGCGTACAGAGCGAAAAAATACTAAATTTCAAGTATTTTTGCTTAAAACGAAGAATTCTATATTTAACCTCAAAATTCGATTAAAAAATTCATTTTACGCAGAAAGTATTAAAATTATATAGTTTTTCGTTCTGTACGCATATTTATATTTAAGAAATTAGTAGCTCTACAGAGCGGAAAATTATCTACTTTTAATAGTTTTTTTGTAAAATGAGGAGATCGAGTTTGGAAGTCAGAACTTGGGTCCCCCTTGAAATAAGCAATTCGTTGTATTATTTTCTTTATTAAAACTTGAAGGAATCTCCTTTCTAAAATAATTCAGATTGTAAATTTAATATTTTGTAGATATGTTAGAATTTAAGAATCTGCGCTTTGGGTCCATTCGAAATAATTTTGTAGGTCTCAGATGGTCAAAAATATATTTTGTTTTATTTTTTTTACGAAACCGGTCGGTTCCGAACAGTTTCTACTTTTAGTGAACCGGAACTCGTCTTGAATTCCTTCGTGCAACCTTCACGTGATCCGCATATTTCCGGACTTCGTCTTACCGATTCCTCCGCCTTCACATTTACCGTTTCTGATCGTATTTTATTAAAAAAAAAAAAACTCCATTAATTTGTAAACCTCAGTATTTTATTTAAAAAAATTTTTTTCGGGATTTGAAGCTATGTGGTTTCATTATTTATCATATTTTCATCTTATGAGAATTAAGCGAAAAGAATTAAGGGTGTTGGATACAAGTTTAAATCTCAAAACTTAAAAAATTTTATTGGGACTTTTTAGTACTTAAAATCTTGTTCATTTATATTTTTAGATTTCTTTACTGGTATTTTATTAGGACTTTTTAGTATTTTAAGTGCAGTTCATTTGGACTTTTAAAGAACTTTAGCGGTATTTCATTTTGATTAGGACTTTTTAAAGTACTTTAGTGGTATTTCATGATGACTTATTAAAGTACTAGTGATATTTCATTAGGACTTATGATAGTACTTCAGTGGTATTTCGTTTGGACTTTTTGAAGTACTTTAGTGGTATTCCATTAGGACTCTATAAGTACTCTCCTAGTATTTTAATTTGGACTTTTTATTACTTTCATGGTATTTCATTGGACTTTTTGTATTTTAGTTGTATTTCATTAGGACTTTTTAAAGTACTTTAGTGATATTTCATTAGGATTTTTCAAAGTACTTTAGTGGTATTTCATTAGGACTTATTAAAGTACTTCAGTGGTATTTCGTTTGGACTTTTTATCTTTAGTACTTTGGTACTTTCATGGTATCTCATTGGACTTTTAGTAATTTATCGGTATTTCAATAGGACTTTTCAAAGTACTTTAGTGGTATTTCATTAGGACTCTCTAAAGTACTTTAGTGGTATTTCATTACGATTATTTAAACTACTTTAGTGTTATTTCATTAGGACTTTTCAAAGTACTTTAGTGGTATTTCATTAGGACTTATTAAAGTACTTCACTGGTATTTCATTTGGACTTTTAAAAGTACTTTCGTGCTATTTCATTTGAACTTTTTAGCTCCCTAAATCTATTTCACTTGGACGTGTTAAAGTACTTTAGTGGTATTTCATTAGGACTCTCTAAAGTACTTTAGTGGTATTTCATTAGGACTTTTAAAAGTACTTTAACGGTATTTCATTAGGACTTTTTAAAGTACTTTACTGGTATTTCATTAGGACTTATGAAAGTACTTCAGTGGTATTTCGTTTGGACTTTTAAAAGTACTTTCGTACTATTTCATTAGAACTTTTTAGCTCTCTAAATCTATTTCATTAGGATTTTCTAAAATACTCTTCTGGTATTTTAATTTGGACTTTTGAGTACTTTCATGGTATCTCAGTGGACTTTTAGTACTTTATCGGTATTTCATTAAGATTTTTAAAAGTACTTTAGTGGTATTTCATTAGGACTTAAGTACTTTAGTTTTATTTTATTGAAACTTTTTGGTACTCTAATGGCATTTCAATAGGACTTCCTAGTACTTTAACCAGAGTGGTATCTCATTCGGACTTCTTAAAATACTTTAATGGCATTTCATAAGGACTGTAGGGGAATCTCATTAGAACTTCTTGGCACTTTAATAATATTTCACTAGGACTTTCTAAACTACTTTAAATTCAGTTTATTTGGACTTTTAAAGTACTTTAGAGGTATTTCATTGGGATTTTTTTGATACATTAGAAGTATTTCATTAGGAAATTATTAAGTACTATAAATTTATTCATTTTGACATTTTAAAGTACTTTAGTGGTATTTCAATAGGACTTTGACAAATACTTTACTGGTAATATTTAAATTTGCATTTCATTAGGACTTTTGAAAATAATTTATTCGTACTTCTTAACAATTTTTTTTTCATTAGTACTTTTCAAAGAACTTTAGTCATATTTCATTTGGACTTTTAAGAGTATTTTAGTGGCATTTCATTCGGACTTTTAAAAGAACTTTCGTTCTATTTCATTAGGACTTTTTAGATCTTTAAATCCATTTCATTTGGACGTGTGAAAGTACATTAGTGATATTTCATTAGGACTCTTTAAAGTACATTAGTGGTATTTTATCCCGGACTTTTTAGTACTTTCATGGTATTTCATTGGACTTTTAGTAATTTAGTGGTATTTCATTAGGACTTTTTATTACTTAAAATCTAGGTCATTTGGACTTTTAAAGTACTTTAGTGGTATTTCATTAGGATTTTTTAAAGTACTTTAGCGGTATTTCATTAGGACTTTTTAAAATACTTTAGTGGTATTTCATTAGGACTTTTCAAAGTACTTTAGTGTTATTTCATTAGGACTTATTAAAGTACTTTTGTGATATTTCGGTTGGACTGTTAAAAGTACTTTCGTGCTATTTCATTTGAACTTTTTGGCTCTCTAAATCCATTTCATTTGAACATGTTAAAGTACTTTATTGATATTTCATTAGGACTTTTTAATATTCTCTAGAGCTATTTTAATTTGGTCTTTTTAGTACTTTTATAGTATTTCATCTGACTTTTAGTACTTTAGCGGTATTTCATTGGGACTTTTTAAAGTATTTTAGTGGTATTTCATTAGGACTTATTAAAGTACTTCAGTGGTATTTCGTTTCGACTTTGAAAAGTACTTTCGTTCTATTTCATTAGGACTTTTTAGATCTTTAAATCCATTTCATTTTGACGTGTTAAAGTACTTTAGTGGTATTTCATTCGGACTGTATAAAGTATTCTAGTGGTATTTTATCTTGGACTTTTTAGTACTTTCATGGTATTTCATTAGGATTTTTAGTACTTTAGAGGTATTTCATAAGTACTTTTTAGTAGTTCAGGGGTATTTCATTTGTACTTTTAAAAGTACTTTAGCGACATTTCATTTGGACTTTTAAACCATTTTAGTGGTATTTCATTAAACTTCTAAAACTTATTTTGTAGCATTGGGACTTTTAGAAGTCCCAATGAAGTGGCATTTCATTTGGATTTTTGGAATGCTTTAGTGGTATTTCATTAGGACTTATTAATGTACTTTAGTGGTATTTTATTAGGACTTATTATAGTACTTCAGTGGTATTTCGTTTGGACTTTTTAAAGTACTTTAGTGATATTCCATTAGGACTCTCTAAAGTACTCTCCTAGTATTTTAATTTGGACTTTTTATTATTTTCATGGTATCTCACTGGACTTTTAGTACTTTATCAGTATTTCATTAGGACTTATTAAAGTACCTTAGTGGTATTTCATTAGGACTTTTTAAAGTACTTTAGTGGCATTTCATTAGGACTTATTAAAGTAATTCAGTGGTATTTCGTTTGGACTTTTTATCTCTCTAAATCTATTTCATTTTGGCGTGTTAAAGTACTTTAGTGATATTTCATTAGGACTTTTTAAAGTACATTAGTGGCATTTCATTAGGACTTATTAAAGTAATTCAGTGATATTTCGTTTGGACTTTTTATCTCTCTAAATCTATTTCATTTTGACGTGTTAAAGTCCCTTAGTGATATTTCATTAGAACTCTCTAAAGTACTTGAGTGGTATTTCATTAGGACTTTTAGTACTTTTTTGGTATTTCACTAGGACTTTTTAGTTCTTTAAATCCATTTCATTTGGAATTTTTAAAGTACTTTAGTAGTGTTTCATAAGGCTTCTTAGTACTTTAGAGGTATTTCATAAGTACTTTTTAGTAGTTCAGGGGTATTTCATTTTTACTTTTAAAAGTACTTTAGAGACATTTCATTTGGACTTTTAAACCAATTTAGTGGTATTTCATTGAACTTCTAAAACTTATTTGGTGGCATTCGGACTTTTAGAAGTCCCAATGAAGTGGCATTTCATTTGGATTTTTGGAGTGCTTTAGTGGTATTTCATTAGGACTTTTTAACGTACTTTAGTTGTATTTCAATAGGACTTTTTGAAGTACTTTAGTGGAATTTCATTTGGATTTTTAAAGTATTTTAGTGACATTTCATTGGGACTTTTTGGCACTTCAGAAGTATTTCATTAAAAAATTGTTAAGTACTAAAAATTTATTCATTTGGATATTTTAAAATACTTTAGTCGTATTTTATTAAAACTTTTAGTATTTCAATTTTATTTCATTAGGACTTTTTTTAGAACTTTTTTTATTATTTTAATATGATTTTTTAGTATTTTAGACGTATTTCATTATTAGTACTTTTAAAGTACATTAGCTTTATTATAATGGCTTTATATTGATTAAACATGATAGAAAGCTCAATTTTTCACAGTATTTTTCTTTATGTGTAAAATATGTTAAGATTCTATTTCCAGTTATTTTTGTTTGTTTCATTCATTTTCGTAGACGTGATTCGTAGAATTTAGAGATTTCCGGTGGGAGGAAGTGGAATCACAAGAGAGAATCACCCTCCTTGAATATCAATGACGTCCCTTTCTATTGTTAGCATGAAGGTTGTCGGAGCTAGGGCAAATTTACCTTTTCGAAATTCAATTATATTAATTTGTACTTTGAAGACTCCTGAAGATTGAAATATTAAAAAGAAAATATCAAAATATATTTCTGGTAATAATGTTGCTTTTTAATATCGTTGCAATGTTGCTTTATGATATTTTTGCAAGCTTGCTCTACAACGCTGGTTTGCAATATTGCTTCGCAATGCTGCTTTGCAATGTTCCTTTATAATATTGCTGCAATATTGGTTCGCAATGTTGCTCAATATCATTGTTGCAATGTTGGTTCGCAATTCTGCTTTAAAATATTGTTGCTTCAGAATATTGCTTTACAATATTACTTTATAATATTTTGGCAATCTTGCTCTGCAATATTAGCTTGCAACGTTGTCTTGCAATTTTCCTTTACAATATTGTTGCAACGTTGGTTTGCAATGTTCCTTTACATTATTGTTGCAATGTTGCTTTGCAATGTTGGTTTAAAATATTTCTACATTCTTGGTTTGTAATGTTGCTTTTTAATATTGTTGCAATGTTGCTTTGCAATGCTGCTTTGCAATGTTCCTTTACAATATTGTTGCAATATTGGTTCGCAATGTCAATTAAAAATATTGTTGTAATGTTAGTTGGCAATTTTTTTAGATTTGCAATGTTTCTTTGTAATATTTTTGAAATCTTGCTTCTACAATCTTGGTTTGCAATGTGCCTTTGCAATGTCACTTTAAAACATTGTTTTAATGTTGGTTGGCAATTTTGGTTTGAAATATTGTTGCTATTTCGTTTTGCAATTTTTATTTGCAATGTTGCTTTAAAATATTGTTGTTTCAGAATATTGCTTTATAATATTTTATGCAAGCTTGTTTTATAATGTTGGTTTGCAATGTTTCTTTGCAATGTTGCCTTGAAATGTTGCATTGCAATGTTCGTTTAAAGTATTGCTACATTCTTGATTTGTAACGTTGCTTTTAAATATTGTGGCAATGTTGTGTTATAATATTTTTGCAAGCTTGCTCTACAAAGTTGGTGTGCAATGTTGCTTTGCAATGTTTCTTTGCAATGTTGCTGTGCTATTTTACTTAAAATATTGTTGTAATATTGGTTGGCAATTTTGGTTTGAAATATTGTTGCTATTTTTTTCAAATGTTGATTTGCAACGTTGCTACATAATGCTCTGCAATATTAGCTTGAAATGTTGGATCGCAATGCTGCTTTAAAATATTGTTGCTTCAGAATGTTGCTTTACAATGTTTATTTTATAATATTTTTGCAATCTTGCTCTGCAATATTAGCTTGCAATGTTGGCTTGCAATTTTCCTTTACAATATTGTTGCAACCTTAGTTTGCAATGCTCCTTTACATTATTGTTGCAATGTTACTTTGCAATGTTGCTTTGCAATGTTGGTCAATTTAAAATATTGTTTGAGATGTTGGTTGGCAATTTTACTTTGAAATACTGTTGCTATTCTGTTTTGCAATATTGATTTGCTATGTTCCTTTGCAACGTCACTTTAAAATATTCTTTTAATGTTGGTTGGCAATTTTGGTTTGAAATATTGTTACTATTTTTTTTGCAATGTTGATTTGCAATGCTGCTTTAAAATATTGTTGCTTCAGAATATATCTTTATAATATTTTTGCAAGCTTGCTCTACAACGTTGTTTTGCAATGTTGCTTTGCAATGTTGCAGTGCAATGTCACTTAAAATATTCTTGCAATGTTGGTTGGCAATTTTGATT
>JAUESH010009092.1:0-16368 GCA_032275165.1 Synergus magnus
CTTTTTCTTCGGGACAATACTTTCCCGGCACTTTGCCTCGCGAAACGAGAAACGGAGTATGTCTCGCGCGCCTAAGCCATTATTGCACGGAGGCCCTCATTTGTTGACTATGTTTTTATATTCCTTCCGGGCCTCTCTGTATCGGTCCCAGCCAGAAGCCAATTTGGTTTTAGATGCCCAATTGTACAGTTTTCTAGCCCCGGTCCGAAGGGTCTCCAGGTGTTTATTCCACCATTGAGCCCCCCGTCCAGTGCCCACTGCTCAAGTCGAGCAATTATTTTCGAACGATATGATTAGGGCCCTTTGCAGAAAATTTGCAGCTAGCTCCAGCTCATCGATCGTCTCATATTTTGTGAGAAATTCCACAAATCTTCCCCAGAGTTTCTCTCTGAAGGTACCCCACTTCGTGTTTCTCGGGTTCCTCTTCAGCTGTACCTACGGTTTCCTGAGGGCCAGTCAAAAGACAAGTTGCCTGTGATCTGAGAGTGATTCCTCTTCAGACACCTTCCAGTCTCTAACCTTATTGACCAGCCCCTTGAACACAGCGTCAGATCAAGTACCTCCTTCTTGTTTCTGGTCTGGAAGGTGAGAGTATTACCTCGATTTAAGATCTCCAGATCCGTGCCCGCTAGAAATTCCAGAAGGTCCCTGCCTCTATCATTGGTATCCGTGCTTCCACACACCTCGTGTTGTGCGTTAGCATCGCATCCTAAGAGTAGCGGGATCCCTCTATTCTGACTATGCTGCACCAGTTCCTCCACTTCACGTGGTGGGGCTCCAGTTCCAGCATCCCCTGGGAAGTAGGCCGAGGTTATAAACACCTCAAGCCTCTCTCCCGTTCTGCCCATGAGCCTCGCCTTGATAACGACGAGGTCCTTGGAGCACATATTCGGCACCAATAATGGATACGCCTTTAACCGCAATACGTGCTTCTGGTGCGTTTTCGAGTGGGTCCTTAAATAAAGTACCACATCCCCCTAATCCTCTAATCTTCTCCCTGTATACCCAGGTTTCTTGGATTAGGGATATCCCTGTGCGCATCGTAGCCATGCGCCTGATTAGTACCGCCTAGGCGCCTTTGCTATGGTGCAAATTGATCTGCGTACATGGAATGTCCGACACAGCCATTGAAAAGACAGCCGAGGCATTCCCCGTCGCCCTTAGAGTCCTAAAAGACTACTCTGGGGTTCCTAAAATGAGTACCTAGGCTGCCTCCGCAGCCCGGGTCTCCTTTCCCTTATTCCCCTTGTAGACTTTCCAAAGACCAGTCTTCAAGGTCGGGTTCCGAAACTCAAGGCGCCGTAGTACAACCGCTGGATCCTCGGGTGCCCCGGGGATCAGAATGGTTGCCCTGTGGAACCTCTGCATCACTTCCAAGCCTTGAACCCTGGTTTCCAGGCCCTCTACGAGCCTAAAACTGGGAGCCCTCGCCTCAAGTCAGTCCCTCGTCCAGGCATCGGCCGCCTGCACCACGATGGCCCTCGCCCTGAGAAAGGCACCTTCGAATCTGGGGGCGCGCCCCTCTTGTGTTAACACGTCAATCTCTTTCGAGATTACTACCCTCAGCCTGTCTAACTCCACTGGAGTCATGCAGACGTCTGGATAGCCCGATGCGAGGATGATCCTTGTCAAGGAACTGTTGGCCATCTGAAACCGAGGCCTCCTTTGGCGTGCCTCGGCTTCCCTCATTTGTCTGAGCCAGACGAAGCCTCTCCATTTTACGCCGCTTCTTCTCTGCGCCTCACAGGATCTTTTTTTTTAAACGAAAGTCCCGTGAGGTGCTGCTCAACTTCATCTACCGCTTCGAGGGTGCCTTCATGTGAGCCTCCTCTTTTCGGCTTCGGTGATTTTGACGGCCCTTTCCTAGAGCCCCCCTTTGAGGGCCCTTTAGCAGAGCCCTCCTGTGCTAAGGGCCCTGGTGCAGGGCCCTCCTCTGAAGGCCCTGATTCAGAGCCTTCAGTTAAGACGATAATTTCTTTATTTGATTAACCCATACAGATCCGACGAGAAACTAGGGAAACAAGTTCCATCCAGGCAGAGCCCCGCATACCTAGATGGGGCCTGTAATAATGCGGGATTCGGCCTGGTTTCCCGATCCACCGTTTGCAACACTTCTCCCAACCCCGACGAGCTGGCCCTTGTCTTAAATAGCTCCCATTCGACGATGATGGGGGCGGATTTGGTAACTCTGGTGCCATTCAACCATAGACATGGTTGGTCACATCAAGGTTTGGGGGTCCGAGTGCTCGCGTCCTCAATATTCTGAGGGGTGTGGCCGATACCACTCAGAAGGATCGCTCCTTTGTCAGATCTCACTGGCAGTTGACCTCTCTCTTCCCCAGAGTCCCTGGGCCTCGCAGCTCCTGAAGTCACAGTCAGTGTAGACCCTTAAGCCCTCCCGCCAGCTTCAAGGTCACATGATCCCTAGGGAGGGTTTTTTCAAAACTAATAAAGATAAAATATTCCTTTCGATTATAAAACTCACACCATTTATCGCATACCATGCGAATGTGGGAGTGTATATATTGGACAGACGGAAAGGTATTTGAAAGACAGGATTCGCGAACAAAACAACGATTGCAAGAAAGACTCCCGCCGTACGGCCTTAGTGCTACACTCACACACATTTGACCACAAGTTCGACTTTTCTAATATTAGAATAATCAGCACAGAAAACAATTATAAAAAGAGTATTGTTCAAAGAAATGTTCCATATCATTAAACAAATAGACACTGTTAACAAACGGTCTGACATCGAATCGTTAAGCGAAATATACCACAGCTTAATAAAAAATAAAATTTAAAAACGTAATAGTACCCATTTTAAGCACCGATGGCGCTGCCATACATTACATATCAGCGCCCGCTATATATATGTTCTCGGACGCATATCCGTTTTTTCCGTTATTGTTTATTTACCTTAATGTTTTTTATTCAGTTTTTTACGATTAACAGCTTTTTTCTAACACTGGAAAAAAACTACTTCCATCTTATGTTATAATACTTTAATAGTTTTTGCGGATAATGTCTGTGGTGAGTGTTTATTTGTTGACGTCTTAGGTTAGGATTTTACGTTTTATACTAATAATGCTAAAATTGTTCTGTCGTTAACTATTTTTTGTAGAAAAACCGTCTATGCTACCAGCCTAAGTAAAACTACTTCAAAATTTATTCCTGATAAGGCCAGACGTCGTCCGGCGAAACCCAGTGGGCACAAAATTTTTCGACGTCTTTACGACATCGTTACGACATTTTTACGACATCGTAAAGACATCCTTAAAATCCCTAAAAATC
Source organism: Synergus magnus (assembly GCA_032275165.1). Classification (NCBI taxonomy): domain Eukaryota; kingdom Metazoa; phylum Arthropoda; class Insecta; order Hymenoptera; family Cynipidae; genus Synergus; species Synergus magnus. Next base: position 3,295 of record JAUESH010009092.1, read on the forward strand.
TTTTGAAATACCGTAAAATCTCTTGACATTTTATAACATCTTTTAAAATCTCTTAAAATCATGTGAAATGTCGTGAAAAATTTGAAATCCTTTAAAATCTCTCGAAATTCTTTAAAAGCACTTTAATACCTTGTCAGCATTTGAAAAATAAAAAAAAAATGTTGTGCAAATGTATAAAAATATCATTTATTGTTATAGAAATACGGTCCAATTCTGTGGGTGCAGTTTCCATGTCCTTCCGAAATCCAACTGACGTTTTTGGATCCCTCTTAAGTGAGACTGAAGAGCACTTTCGACTGCATAGGAATAGTCTTTCAGCACATGCTCATCAATCAGCTGGTGTTCATGTGAAGCCGGAAGTTAAAGTAAACGCTGGGACCAGTTCTTCTTCGCAAGAATCAAGAGAAGGAGCACCTTCAACAAAAACGATAGATCCTGAGAGCAATGATTGCTCAACTGTAGCTGAAAGTGAGATCAGCAATTCAAATCTTCTTGTTCGCCAGGATCAATGCTGTCCAGGTTTTGCTATGACGAAAAGTGGAAAAACACGCCATCAGAACAGCAATTGCACCATTACTTAAGAAATCATCATCCTCTTAAAAATCATAATCAAAATCTGATGATAGAAGGTTTGAAATTTTTCCTGGAATTATTAGCCTGAGCATCTTCGTAGATCCAGAAAAAAATTATTTGATTGATCAACCAGAGGGTTTAGTTAAGAGCGAGTGAATTTTCAAGCATATCTCATTTTAGTCTACTATGTTAAAAATTTTTGTTGTAATTTCACAATGTCTAAATGTAATGAAAGTTTATTACTAAAATGTAATGTAAATTTACAGTACATGTTTTGTGTACTGAATTATGAGAAAAATTAGAGTGTTTTGCGCATATGGTTTGCATTAAAAGTTTTACAAATCAAAACTCAATCGCTCTAACGTTAGATCGTACATTAATCAAGACTTATAATGTATAGATAAATAGAAATCCAATTACAATTGGCACATTAAGTAAATAAAATTGTACTTTGTGATTTTTCCATTCAAGTTACTTCAGTGATAAATCATGAAATATTTAAACTATATTTAAGGGAAAATCCATTGTAAAATTGTAATGAGTTGTAAAATCGCACAAATTTTTAACAGTGTAGTGATTAATTGCCCAAATATCAATTTCTTTTTTTGGATTTCAGAAAAAAGGCTTGGATAGCAGAACAAGCAGTATTTGACTTATTTTCTGGAAAAGAGTTAAATTTTTTATCAAAGCGGGATAAGTGGCATATTTTATTTTCTCCTTTTAGTAAATAATTTATCTCTTTCCCAGAAAAAAGTCAGATTGCGCCACGGCAGTCCTGCTATGCTGGACTTTCTTCTAAACTCCAAAAAATTTTATATTTGTGCAATTTAATCACTAGCAAAGATAAGAATGAAATGAGGTGTACTTAAAAATTCTATCGCCCTTAAATCTATCAAATCAAAGAAACATTCAGGGCCTAAAATATTGTGTAATACGACACACTTTATGTAATCTTGATTCAAAAGTGTGTAGTGGAAATCACTCAACAGTAAATTGGGAAAAAATCCATAGCGCTTTAGTGCGTCAGTTTCCAACAAAACAGAAAGATTTCTGTATTTAAATAAAGCTTGGATTTTCAAATAATTATTGACATAGAAAAAAGTATCATTAAATGAATTACTTAGATGTATTAAACATTTTTATTAGACGCTGCCAAAGATATGATTTTAACACATCCATCCATCAGTAGATAATGGATAGTGGTTTTACACTTGGGAACGATACAATAATTGATGCTAACAACTTATAAGTATACTTTTATTTAAAATTAGTTTGCTGATTAAAAGATAGTTGAAACAATCTTTATTTTACAAAAAATCACTGCAACTAAAATTCTGACATTTTCTTCGTGAGGTTGATATGGGATACAAGGAAGTTTATAACCCAACCTAGCATATGATAGCGGAAAAGCGCATTGCTACCAATTGCGCCAGCAAAATATCTCGATTATCTACTGTTGGTTATCTACTGTTGGAAAATGGAATGTCAAATAAAAAGTCGCAGGGCCCACTTGGGCCCTGCGGGACGCTTATGCACATTACGCGCTTTCCCTCGCTTACCAACCTTTATTGCTGCACTATATTTTTGTTTTAATTACGTCAGTTTTTACTTTTACGCAATAATTAAGTGTTAGAAAATCGAACTTAGAATTTTGTACAAGTCAAAGTCCGACTAGGTTAAAATAAGGTTCCTTTACTTCTCTTTGTTTGTGTGTTGGGGGGGGGGGGTTTACAAAATGTGTGTTGTCCAAAATTTAAGAAATTTTAGGCCCTGGAAAGATTTAGTTCTTATCAGATTAACTTTGGTAACTACAGTTCTGAGTATAGTAACTAGTCAATAATCATTATAGTTTCATTCTTAAGGTTAATGAAATTTGAAACCATCCTGTCAAACTGTTTGTAAGTTTTAGAATTGTGTTTTTTGGGGGGAAAAAAAAAGACAAATTGATAGGTTTCTAGTAGCACTCATACTAGAAGGAGGAAAGGGTGTAAAACCTTGGGTGACTCACTAATTTCCGGAGAAATAATTTTAAGCAAAAACGCGAAATTAATAAATGCTCCTATAATGGCGGAGTATAATGACAGCTGGAATTGACGAAAGGCTCTTTCATACCTTCCCAAACAAGCACGCTCTCCTATGCATCTTTAGGCGGGCAAATTTGAATTACAATATTTATTATTCTCCCTGCTGGAAGTAAAGAGATAGAAATCCTATCCCTTTCTATCTCTATCTATCGCTAAGATAGAGAGGGATAAAGATTGTTTATCCACTTCTACCCGGTAAGAAGGAGTGGATTAAACTGAATAGAAAGTAGTTGGAATATGGGCGATTTTTCAACTCTTTTAATCCAAAGCAATTGCGTTTCTGAACGTAAACATTTTAATTCATTTTACCGATTTACGTTTTTTTTCATTTCAATTCTGTTAAATCCTGCGACCAAGAATGAACACGTTCTAATTTATTATTTAATCCCTTTCTTGAAATAAAATTATCAACATTTCAATATAAATCCAATCCTGCAGAATTGTTCTGGATTAAAGTGTTGACAATTTAACTTAAATTAACAACGTTTTCAATTAAAAGCAATCCCGTTTTTGATCACTTTCGAAATCATTTTAATTCATTTCAATACACACCTTTTTACCAGGTATATCTCGCTTATACCCGTCAAACTCTTTCAATCTATTGTCTATCCCCGTCTATATCTTTCTATCTTCTTTTCAATCACCGTTTGCTCTATCTCTTTCAATTCTCACTTCTCTATCTCTTTCTATCTCTTCTCTATATCTGTCTACCTCTTTCTATCTCCTGGTCAATCCCAGTTCGCTTCTATGTCTTTCAATCCCCACTTCTCTATTCCTTCCTATCTCTCGCCTATTCTTGTCCATCCCTTTCTATCTCCTTGTCAATCTCAACTCGCTTCTATTTCTTTCAATCTCCAGTCCTCTATCCCTTTCTATTTCCATCTCAATCCACATCGGCGTATATTTCTTCGAATTAGCACTTCTCTATCTCTATCTATCTCTCGCCTATTGCAGTCTATCTCTTTCTATCTCCTTCTTACTCAAAATCGCTCTTATCTCTTTCAACCCTCACTTCCATTTCCCTTTGTATCTCTCGCTTATGCCTGTCCATTTCTTTCTATCTTCTTGTCAATCATAGTTCGCTCCTATCTCTTTTAATTCCCACTTCTCTATTCCTTCCCATCTCTCGCCTATTCTTATCTACCTCTTTATATTTCCTTGTCAATCTCAATTCGTTCCTATCTCTTTTAATCCCCACTTATCCACCCATTTCAAACTCTCGTCTATCCCCATCAATCTCTTTCTTAACTCTTTTCTATTCAAATCCATCCTTGTCTATTTAATTTCAGTTCAAATATTTCATTTAAACAAAGTATTTATTATTTGCAATTAATTGAGGACATATGGGCATAAAATCTGATAAACTTATTGAAATAATTGTACAATTAGACAATTATACAATTATTACAATTTTACATTATTTCTCTGCATTGTACATTGGCTTAAATTGTGATTTAAAATACGTGAAAAGTTCAATATCAACTAACAAGTAGGAAAATAATAATAAAAATCATGTGAATTATAAATTTTATATATATTTTTGCAGAAAAATCATGATTAATTGTTTCCTTTATTTTATAAAAATATTTCTCACAACAGGAAAAATATTCAAATATGTTCAAATTTTTTTTGCGCCAACTTTAAGTCCTCGCACAATGCAGGGTAATAATTTTAAAATTATACCAATAAGTTTTTCAGATTCTAAAGAAATTTACCTTTAAAATGAGCCCAGGAAATTTTTAAAATGTTCAATACTTCAAAAGTTATTGCTATTTTTCTGAAACGTTGAGATTTGGCGTTTTTTTTTGCAATATCTTCTTATAAATTGACAAAATGATTAGTAGGTTAATTTTAAGCAGAATCTTGATAGTTTTTAACATACTTAAAAGAAAAAATGTAATCTTTGATGTGTAATTAAATTTAAGAGAACTTAAGCGATAATCGAAAAACAGGTGGTCTCATATTTCTGACGGGTAGTGTATATTCCCCCAATTTACTCCTAAATAAATAAATAAAATACATCTATGAGATAGAGAAGAGCGGATTATAGACAAATAGACGAGAGGTAGACTTAGAGACTGGGTTAGAAATGAAAAGATTAAATGAGAGTGGTTAGTGATTAAGACGACTGACAAAAAGATTGAAAAAGATTGAGCTTGGTAAACATAAGAGATATATTGGGATGGAGCTGGATTGGATGAGTGATATTGGTTTTTACAACATAAGTCCTACATCTTTCGTTAGCTCAGTGGATTAAGCGCTGGACAGCGGACTCGTTGCGCGCGGGTTCGCGTCCCTATAGATGTGGATTTTTCAGTGTTATATGCGTTAGTGATAAGATTAGAATAATATTTATGTAAAAAATATTGTATTTATAAAATTATTTATGCGTGCTTAAAATATTAAAATTTATATGTTAATAAGGGAGAGATAACCGTAGGAATAGAAAGAGATAACAATTTCTGGCAAAGGAAATAGATTTAGGGATATAAAGAAATAAAAAATTTTTCTGCGTAGATATAGAGTAAGAGATAGAAAGAGATAGATATTATACAGGGATAAACTGAGGGATAGGAAGAGATAGATATCACCGGACACGGGGATACAATAGTGGATAGCAAGAGATAGCGTTTTGGGGATGGAAATCGGCTACTTGAAAGAGATAGAAAAGTTCTGTCTCTTTACTTACAGCAGGGGTGTTTTCTTTATTGTAGTTTTAATTTTTATTACTACAATAAATAAAACATCATTACGCCAAATATTTTTTTCTATTGATACGTAAATAAAAAAATGTTAATTAAAATGGTCCCGTATAAAGATGTGCAAGCAAGCGTGCTCGCCTAGTGAAGTGTGAAAAAGCATTTAGTTAATTCGCAGCTGTCATTATATTCCGCCATTATCGACATTTATTAATCTAGCCTTGTCGTCTAAAATATACTTTTTCTCGGGAAATTAGTGAATCACCCAAGGTCCTATACATCTTTTCTCTCTGAGTGCTACTAGAAACCTGTCAACTTGCCTTTTTTTTCTTCCAAAATCCCAATTTTAAATCCTAGTGACGATTAGTGTTCTACAGATTTTGACAGTTTTTTACAGCTTTTAGTTTAAAATTCCATCAGACTTAATTAGTTGCTTCGTTGTTTCAATTTAAATTTGAATAAAATGAAAATGTACGATCAAAAGTTCATTATCGCTTGATGTCAGTAACAGAAGTGGATGTCTATTGATAGTATCGATTTGCAATAATTTACTGCTGGAGCCTGAATAGCAAAGTAAGAGTGACAATTATTTCCAGTTTACAAAAGCTATATGCGATTTATGTTAGCCATAAATCTATACTTTATCTGTTATAAGTTCGAAAGTCTACAAAAATGTTATATTTCTCAAAACAGATCTTTCAAATTATAAATTATAATTATTATTATAATCTTTTTAAATTGAATTTTGAGAATATAGAATAACTTGGACCTAACACCCTTAAAAATACAATTGAGAAAAACTGGTGTCGATTTACGGTCCAATGAGTACAATATAATGATAATTGAAAATTCTGCACGATTTTCCATCTCACATGTACAGTGCACATTTCACTAATTCAATATCATATATTTTTTGAATTAACAGTATAACGAAAACCGTGCAGTAAATATACCTAATTATTTTTCATGTGGGTGAAATAAATTAAAAAATAGTCTTACGAGAGAATTTATCAGAGTATAACCCTGACGAAAACTTCGATTAGAAATTGTATCCGAATGACACCGAGCCATCCCGAAGTTTTTATCCTAGCGAATCCGAATGAATGCGAGTTAATCCGAACAAACTTTTCAATCCGAGTTAATCATAAATTTCAGCTTAAAATGCAAAAAAATATTTTTATTGTTTATTATAAATAATGTCATGTTAACTTATAGAAATGTTTATTGTACCTACTGATATTAATGAATCTTCATAAAAATAAATTAAGTACATATTCTCTAAATAAAAAACATCTTATTATTAAAATATTTTTTATTTACAAAATATGCAGTTAATTAATTTCTTTTTATCAAGATTCATTAATATCAGTCTAATAAACATTTCTATAAGTTAAAACGCCTTTATTTATAATAAATAATAAAAATAATATTTTTTAGCATTTCAAACTGCGCGCCAATAGCGACCAACCAATTCCGAAGCTCGTCCAAACTAACTTTTTAATCCGAACCAATCTGAATCAGTCCAAGTTAATCCGAACCAACTTTTCAATATGAATCAATCTAAAACTTAAATTTGAATGATTCCGAGGCTAATCCGAATCCACTTTTTAATCCGAATCAACTTTTCAATACGAATCCATTCAAATCCGAAGAATTCTCAAGTTCATCCAAGGCTAAACTGGATGGAAATTTTTATCTGATCTCGAATGGATTGGGATAGAAATTTTAAAAGAATAAACGAATAAAATAAAATAAATATATATCATCACATCTTTATATACCTTTAAGTTTTTTTGGTTTTGATTTCGGATTTGCTCGGCTGATTCGAATAGGAACTTTTGTTTTGACTTCGGATTAGCTCGAATAAATTCAAACAGGATTGTTCCTTTTTTTCATGGATTCACTCGTAATGAAACTGATTCGCTTGGGTGCAGACTTCGGAATGAAACAGCTTCAAACGGAGAGAAATCTTTCTGTCCAAAACTGTCACCAGGGAAATAAAGAAATATACAAAATATATTTTTGCAATCGTTTTCGTTTTGCTGCAAATGTTAAATTCTATCAGTTTATATCAATATAAATTTTCCTACTACAATAGGTGCATCAATGGCTGTTTCAAATGTTCGATTTTAAACGTCTAAACACAAATTTTCTCCCTAGAATTAATATTTTATGAATGTAACTATCTCACATTGATCTCAAAGTTGTTTTTATAATTACTTCTCATCGATCGTGATACTAACATCAATTGTGTGTTTCGATACGTATCGGAATCTCAAAATAATTCTATCAACGTGTCAAGTATCAACATTAAGATAAAAACTAGAAATAGTAATTGTAATTTAATTATTGTATTTTCATCGATTAAATTCGACGAATCAGAACCAATGATTAACTTTATTTTAATTGTTTATCCTACCTGTAGAATATTGATTTCCTAATTGTTGAAATATTCAACTTTAACCTGCTGGAAGTAAAGAGATAGAAATCCTATTCCTTTCTATCACCTTCTATCTCTAAGATAGAAAGGGATAAAGATTATTTATCCCTTTCTATCTTTCTATCCCTTTCTAAAGATTATTTATCCCTTTCTTACTGGGTACGGTACAGCACTGGCAGTTTCGAACTCGTTTGAATCGCACTAACAAGAAAAGAGTTCGTGTAAGTGAGCAGTGTGATTGGTTATTCCCCCTCCGTAAACCCCATTTGACGATATTTGACGATAACTGTCATACTCTCATTCTGACCGGCAGAGGGTTAAATAGTCGAATTTTCGGCATTAATAAAAAAAAAATCGGTGTATAATTCGATAAAAATTCACGGAATTTGATTTCGCATTGCAAACATAATATATGTAAATATTATGAAATTGGCTACATTTTTTCGTAGCACCCGATCCTCCTTAAGTTTTCTTTTCAGTTTCTGGCGAGGTTTATTGTTCTGGTTCAAAGTGAATAAGGAAATTTAGAAAATTTAAAAATTAGCAAAAAGTTTGTAACAATTTCGGTTGTTAATTTAAAATTTAATATTTTAAATATTTAATTTAAGTAAATATTAAATAAGAAAATAAGAAGATATGCCTATAGTCTCTCATAGACTATAGTCGTAGTGAAATTGTTTTAATATTCTGAACCTGAGGGAGGTAAGAAAATTACACAATATTTAACAACAACAAAAAACAAAGTTTTATTGTTAAACTAAAAATAGAATAAGTCCGTAAAAGCATTAACTCGATATAATCCACACTATAAGTCGTAGATGAGACTCGATATAATTCTAAGTCCAATTTTCACTGAAGAAGACTCAATATAATTCAAAGTTTGACTATTCGCCGAAGAAGGGCTCGATACAATTCCAAGTCTAATTGATACTTTAGTATTTGACAAATACGAAATTGGAGTTTGTCTTTTAGAGACCAAACTCAATGCAAAGCAAAATAAGTTAAAATCTCACACGAGAATTACAAGTTCAATATTTAAAGATTTAAAGTCTAAGTAGGATCTGCAACAAAAACTATCACCCGATAGCAATGGGCATACCGGTAACCAAATTATTAACTACTCGAGATAGCCTAGTACAGCGTTCACATCGAAGTTAGGACAAATATTACAAGAATCAAGAATTTCAAAAATATCAAATATAACAAGTGAGAGAAAAACTACCTTTCGACAATCGTCGTGGGCACGTTACATGTACTGCGAGGTAGTCTGGTACAGCGTGCACCCCAGAGTACGTAAAAATCAAAATCAATCCAAAATAATCAAATATACAAATTCAATACATCAAATAAGGAGGTTTGGAGTAAGGATTTAGAGGAGAATCACAGCAGCCTGATACAGCGTGCACTGTGAATTCCCAGGTAGAAGCTATGATACCTTTTAACTCAGCTTGAAGATCGCAGCAAACTCCGTTGAATCCGTCCTCGCACAAACACTCCAAAAAAGGCAGTTTTAAGGGTTGCAGCCCTTCTGGTGAGCACCTGCTCAATCCAGAAACTGAACTGATGCATCGGTCCGAACCTATGAATATATCCTGTGTTCAGGGTGTGTTGATTCCAAGGGAGACCGACGCTGGACATCTGGCGGAATTTGGGCGAACAGGCATGGTGACGTAGCATGCTTCCTTCACTCGTCCATCCCACATGATTGTGAGTGCGCGCGCATCCCAGCGTAGCGGGCGACCACGCGCAAGCGCTCTCGGCTGGACCCATAAGCATGGGTACGACTGTCTTCACGTGCTGGGTGCGGGGCGGGTTGCCTATGCCCAGGCGCTCTCAGCTGTGCCCATATTAAGGAGTACAGTGGTACCGTTACAAGTTGCGTTTTTGAGTAAAATAACTTATTTTTTTATAACTTTTCAATTTTAGAGACATGTATAGCGTGCGGAAAATGAATAATTCTAAAACTATGTTAAAAAGCAGTTATAAAAAGACTTTTTATTACTGCTGCGCTTGCGCACTTTGAGCAAGATCACTTTTTCTAACTACTACACTGGCGCACTTTAGGGAACATTACTTTATCTAACTGCTGCACAGGAGTACTTCGATCTCAAATTACTTTCCAGGAGAACCGGAATCCAGTATAGCAATATAACCTCACTAATGGTTTATTAAGTGTCAAAAACTTAATCACTCGCGCGTGCTGTCAAATTCTCGTTTTCATTGTTTCTCAGATCGAAGATTCTATGCATCTGTGTGACGCCCATTTTTTTAATTTAATATAAATTAAAAGGTCTCTACAAAGAGCGCATAAAGGACCCTAATTTTAGAAATTTTAAGCAGATAAAATATATAAATTACGAGATAGTGAGAAAAACTTTAAAGACAAATTTTTGGGCGCCAGTATTCCCAAAAGATATGCGATAATGAGATAAAGATAACGAGATAAAGGTAACGGTAACTTCCTAAATTTCAGTCAAATTATCAATTTAAAAAGAGATAACAAAAAGGGACTAACGGTAAAAGATAAAAGATAATAAAAACAAGTAAACGATAAATTCAAAAGATATTGGCGATAAAGATAGAAATTAGGGTCAACTGAAAATCAACTACCTCAGCTACAACAATAGACAACGGTAGAGGGGCGGGATTTTTAAAATTATACAGCTCATATTTAAAATAGTATAATCAATTACAATAGTCTATTTAATTTCAGCAAAATTTAACAAAATAAAATTTATACAACGTTATAAAAGGATTCCAGAACAAATAACAAGGATAATTTAAAATAAAATCTACACAATATTACAAAAGAATTCGAGAGTAAATGACAAAGATAATTAAAGCGTGAAAGAACGATAAAAATAATTTACAGAATAAATAACATAGCCAGTTAAGTAAATAAGACTTCTAAAATCAATAAAAAGGGTTTTTATAATGGCACGATAGGAATTTCATATTTACAAAAAAAGGGATTAATAATGGTTCGATAGGAATTTATTATTTAGTAGAGAAAAGGGGCACTAAAAATGGCACGATAGGATTTTAGAATTAAACTTAAAAGGGACATCATAAATGGTACGAGAGGAACAAAAATTCAAAACAATTCAGGTAAACGGTACGGTATTTTGGGGAGGGCAGATTACAAAATTGGGGGAAATAGTAACACATTTTCTGGTTTAAAACACAATAATTCTGTCAGTTAAACTTCATAATAAATAAGATATTCACAAATTAGAAACTCAAGCGATTAAATTTTAGGTTTTCGGCACTCCAGATCGCTAAGATAATTTACAGATAAACCATATTCACAATAAAATTCATAACAAATCAAGAGATAATTCAACAGGTAGATAGGTAATAATTCAAAGATAACACTTTAGATATTGAAGGATCTAGCCAAGGGGTTAAGATACGGCATAAAATTATAAAAGATACACAAAAAAAAGATAAATTCGATAAAATCTTGGCTAAATCCTTAAAAGAAAGTCGAATTCTACCCCAATAGAGAAGACTTTGAAGACGAAGATGGTAGAAAATCAAAGATAAGACTTCAGATAACTGAAAGAAAGTAATCTGGGAGCTGCGTGCCGACACGTCGAGCTGACAAAAGTACAAGAGAGAGTTCGCACTCACGCTGCCTAATTTGTATAACTTGACGAATTACTCGATTAGGAGAAGGGCTGATGCGCGTAAGACTAATTTTCGTAACTTCTCACGGTCAAGAGAAGGAAAGCCGATGAGGTCTGCTTCCGATTCGTCCATCCGATATCCTTTCTTCTTCTTCTTCATTGCCCCTTATCAGCCGCTGTAGTTAGACAGAGAGATTCCGAACTCCTTCGAACGAGAGGGAGTTAGAGGCAAGAATCCTCCCTACGATGATTTCAGGGCCGGCTGTAATTCTTCGACGAGGTGGAGAACGAGGAACCCTTGCTTCGAACCGCAGATGTAAATTGGATTCGTCGATGCACCAGCGATAAAGATACAAGATAAACGGTATTATTAGCCACGATAAATCTGTTCATTAACAGAAAGCGATAAAGATAATTTTTAGGCGAGATTACCTATTTTTACGTAGAATTTTGTGGTAACCGCCTCGGTCAACCATTTCCAGGGATGCGCCTAAGACACCGGAAGACCAATACCAATCCATTTTGTCCATTATTGGCAGAATTGACAGCTCTGCCTTGGACGTCAAGAAGGACGGTAGCGAGATAACGATAAAAGCGAGAACAAACTCGTGAAGAATCCCTGATGGAGCGTATCAATAATGAAGATTGCGAGAAGATAGAGGTGGTGATGGACCAAATGATGTAGGTGGTAGGATCCTCGGTAGCCTCCGCTCAGGACCGCAAAGCTCAAAAATTGTACAAGCGAAACAAAAAAAAATATAAAAATAAATCAGCCCTAGAATACTTACAAAATCAAAATAAAAGACTCTAAATTAACAAAATTACAGAATGAGGCAAAAATAAAAATAGAATGGAGAAAAAATAAAATAAAATAAAACAAGGAGGAGTGCCGAATTTTGGCTCTCTGTGTGAGCACGAGCTTCCATTTTAAATTAAATTCTTAATTTTGTGTGTTGCAGAAAACTGCAACATCACAACTCCCCTCTCCTTAGGGAGGACCGAACAGGTCTCAAACCATAAGGGAGACAGAATTAGGAGTCGACATTCGAAAATGATTAGCCAAGAAAAAAAATACTTTAAATTAATTTAATAAGATTAAAATTCGGTATTCCTTCACTAGAATCAAAAATAAAATAAAAATCAAGAAAAATCATAAAAAGAAAAACTTCATGAAATAAAAAAAAATCATAAAAGTAAGAAGAAATCATAAAATAAAAAAAAATAAAATCGAGAGAATAAATAAATAAAGAAAGAAACCAGAAACATGCGTAAAAAAGAAAAAAAAAAAAAAAAGAAGAGAGTGATAGGGAGACAAGCAAAAGCAAAAATGAAATGTGGGAGAAAAGAAAAAGCTTTTCGAAACAAATTAATTTTATATCAACAATTTACTTCGCTTTTCCAAAATAACAAAAGAGATAACGATTTAGATAACAGTGATCAACAACACGTAAACGAAGGCCGTCCCGGAGACTTCAGAAGCCTCTTTGACTTCCTTCATAGTTTCCGAAAGGGCCTCGAAAAAACCATGTTCATTTTCCCTAATGTGGGCAGTGATCCCAGATCTGAAACGAGATGCACTCGCACACTATGACACGTCTATGTCCGTGTGAAAAAAGTAGGGGTAGGAGGCTGTAGGGTGGTTGCGCGCG
>JAUESH010009316.1:0-16271 GCA_032275165.1 Synergus magnus
ATTTGTGTGGCCAAATAATTGGTTTAATTGAAAATCAATAAAATCGAAAAATTTTCCAAGTATCCACATCTAAATTTTCTCATATGGTAAGTATCTCATGCCCTTAAAGGAAATTATAAATCAATTCTTTTCATTGTAAATATGCCGTTTATAAGTTTTCTTTCTATAACAAGAAATCAATTAATTAGGAAGTATAAATTTATTAGTTAAATTTATGTATAATATTAACTTTAATTAAGAATAATTCTAGATTTTTAGTATCAATCTAATTACACACATGACATTGAACTTTTGCAGCATCTGCAGATTTTTAAGAACATGTGTTATCGTTTTATCTTCTCTTACAAATAAAAGATAGTACTAAATGCTATATATAATAAAAGCGCGATAAGATAGTTATGTCACTGATGTAATAATAATTATTCACATTTTTGAATACAAATTGATTGAACATGTATAAATCGAATTGCAGACAAACAACATGGATTTTCCCGATTGGCTTAATACTTTTGCTTTAGTATTTTTATATCTTTGTATATGTGTATGTTTAGTATTTAAATCCTATCTCAGAGACGGGAACTGCCAGTTCTCAGTTCTCGCGCATTTTTTATCGTGAGAAGGATGGACAATTTACGCAATTGTTCGATTTTTTTAGCGCTGCTATGCACTTTTCTGATTAGCGACACTTTCTCTTCTCCGATTCATGGAAGAAAAGTAAGATCAATTTTATTTTCGATTTAAAGAAGATTTTCTTCAATTAAAGAATGTTGAGGGATTACAATTTTTTTCCTTCTTTTTTACCTTTTTGGAGTTTTCTCCATTAATCATAACTTTTTCACTTTTCATTTCACCTATACACACTTGCTTCTTGCTGAAAATGCAATATAGATTAGATATTGATTATCCTGATTAGGCATATATGGGGCATTCCATGTCAAATCGACCACTTTTCACCCCGACCCCTTTCGATTTGGCTGAAACTTTTTAATCTTTTTCTACCCTATAGAAAACATTTTTCAGAATTTTTTCAAATTTTTTTACCTAACCCAAAAAAAGTTATGGGGTTTTCAAAAAAATGGCTTTTTTCAAATGGCCGTAACTTTTTCAAAAATTTACTTTTCTGGACGCTTTTTTTTTTTTTTCAAAATTTTTGTTTTTAAATGAAATTTTCAGAACAACAATTTATAAAAATTATACAGATCCATTTTCAACGTTTTTTTTTTTATTTTCGGAAAAAAACGGAAATTTCGAGATGATTGTCATTTTTAATTTTTTTTTTCTTAATTTTATAAAAAACTTTGACATTTTCCGCAAATTCTCTGAAATTTTCAGAGTGGGATTTTTTCGTTTTCTATTTTTCTTTTTCAATTGAAAAAAAATTTTTTTAATTCAGCTCATTTTTCATAACACTAATCTGAACATTTTTTAGAGTGTACAGAGGACCTTAAAATTTTGAAAAAATAATAATAATAATTAAAAGTGGTAGTCATCGGAATAGTAGCCCTGAATAGTTTTTTGTATTTTTTTTTTTTTCGAAAACTACATTTAAAAACAAAGAAAGTGAAAAAAGTTATGATTTGGCCTATTTCTGACTAAACCATAAGCTTTTAAAAATTTTGAAGCAGGTTCAATTTCAATCCTCGCAAAAGCTAATCAATTTCGAAGTCATGTCTGTAAGTTTTGAAACTTGTTTTAATCCTATGTATATCTACAATAATTCAATCTCGTTTTAGATAAAATAGTATTTTACTGCAATATTTTGATCTCCAGAAAAGAAGCTTCTGTTTTTTTAAAAATATTTTTGGGACTTATAATTAAATATTCTACATTGAATAGTTATAAATTGAAACAAATTTTAAATATTTTGACAATCGTTCGAATCCCGCGAAAATCTTTAGAACCCCTTGAAATCCCATGAAACCTTTTGAATTTTTTTTTAGTTCTTTAAAATTCTTTGAACTATCTTAAATTCTTTTGAAAGAGCTTTTAATTAAAAAAAAACTAGCTGTGAATTCCTCATAAAGGAAGCATTAACGATTTTTTTAAATATTAAAAACTATATCTATTTAATTTTTTTTTCTCGAAGTAAAGAATCTTTTGATGTCATCGATCATATTTTTAAATACAATGTATTAATATTAGATTATTTTATTTTTTATGACGGAAGAAACTTTTTACTTTCTTACATTAGCTTTGAATTTTCTTTATTTGAAGACTTGTAGATGAAAATGAAAATTTTCAAAGTTACAAATAACCATAATTTCCTGAATACTCAATTAAATGCATTAATCTTGTAGGTCAATCGATTCGTTTCAACACAAGGAATCTTTCTTCCCATTGCATAAGCTTTGAATTTTGATTATTCGAGAACTTATATAGAAGAATAATCAATTTTACAAAAATTATAAAACTACATAAAAATTGTAAAATTCAATATTTTGAAAAATCCTTGGGCACATTTTGAGATATTGGTTGTGCAAATAAGCCCTACAAATTTCATCAATTTTTCTACAACTGCCTTAAAGTTATAGTGGCGACAAAAAATGGTGACACACACACATCCGGACAATTGATTAGAACGTTGCATTAAACATTTATCAACTGAGGAAAGTTTAATTGAACTATTTTTAAAATAGTGGAAAATGTAACGACTACAAAGCTTCCTCTATGAGGAAGCAAAAACATGAAATTTCTGTTTAACCACTCTTACTGTTTTAAAAATCACTGAACTCTGGTATAAAAACTCTTGAAATATTTTTAATAAATAGAAATTTTTCTAATCTCCTTGAAATTCCATGAAATCAATTGCTTTGCTTCAAATAAATTAAAATTCCTGAAAATGTCTTAAATTCTATTGAAACTCTTTGCCATCCCAAAATTGATTGAAAATTGGTTAAAACTTACTGAAATTCCATATTAAATCCCTTAAAGTTTTTTACATTCCCCTATAATCTTTTGAAACATCTTGAAATATTATTTAACTACTTCAAAATCCTTGAAATTTTTTTGGAATATCCTTGAAATTCAATTAAATTATTAAATCTATTGATTTTTTTTTCATCTCTTAAAATTCTTGTAAATATCTCGATATCTTATGGAACTCAAAATTTTAGAAAATGCCTAAAATTTCTTTTTAATCCCACGAAACAGTTAGAAAGCTTTTGGAATTAGTTAAAACGCATCGAAATTAGTAAAAATCATTTTAAATTCTTCCAAATAACGTTAAATCCCTTGAAATTTGTTATCTTTATATATATATATATATATATAAAAATCCGGTGTCACGATGTGTGTCGCCACTAAACTCCGAAACTACTTAACCGATCTTGATGAAATTTTGTATACGATGTGAAATTTGGTCCAACTTCTGGCATAGGATAGTTTTTATCTTGATTAATGAGCTCAATATTTTTTTATTGCAAATTAAATGTTTATTACAGGACAAATTTGTAAGTTAGTTTCTTGACCGACACTTCAACATTTTACGTTATCTAGGTTGGGTACGCAACCAACAGATGGCGCCATGTTTCAATTTAAACATAACTGGTCGGTTTTGAGATCGGCTAAAATGTTTTTATCTTTATTAGTGAATATTAATTTGACTGTATTGAATAGTTTAGTATAATATTAATTCAACATATCAACGCGTAGCCGGGTCTGCTAGTAATCCTATAAATTCTATTAAAAATTTATTTAAGAACCCTTCATCCCAGAAAATTCATTAAAATCACTCGAAATTATGGAAAATCTCTTCAAATACTTCATAAAATTATTTGAAGGATTATGAAATTCTTCATAATTCTTCGAGATCCTCTAAAATCTGTTAAATTAACAAAAAAATAAAACAAGTATTTTGTTTTTCTGCAGGGTCACAAAGGATGTTACGGAGGTCATCACAAGCATTATCACAAGAGAGCAGTTGATGATCAACCTCAAATTGCAGATTTGCCATCGAAGATGAGTCTTGATAATCCCCAGGTGAAATTATATGCTCAAAAGGGAATTGAAAAATTAGCAGAAACTTCAACTGGACCAACTGATCCTATCTTGGAGAAGATCTTGGACGCTACTTTTTTCGACCCAGCTGGGAAACTTCTCTATGAGATCAAAATCGAAGTAGGAAACAAAAAGACCAAAGATGTTAGTCAAGAATGTAAAGTGAATGTTTGGAGAGAAAGCGATGCGGAACCGTCCGTAACAGTTGAATGTACCCAAGTCAGAAGAAGGAGAGCAGATGATGATCAACCCCAAATTGCAGATTTGCCGACAACACTGAGTATTGATGATCCCAAAGTTAAGAAATATGCTCAAATAGCTGTTGACAAAATGGGCGGACCTTCATCAGAAATGAAAGCGATTCTTAAAGAGATAGTAGAGGCGAAATCTTATCCTCCATCTGGCAAGCTTCTTTACACTGTTAAATTGAAGATAGGATCGACCAAGTGTCCTAAGGGAAGTAATGAGCAGAATTGCGAATATGATCCAGAGGCTGGTGATAATAACTGTGAGATTAGTGTTTTTAAAGAAACTGATGAGGAAGATTCAACGAGTGTTCAATGTTGGAGAGTTGCCAGAAGAAGGAGAGCAAGTGATGGTCTCCCTGAAGTTGCAGATTTGCCATCCCAGACGAGTGTTGATGATCCGCAGGTTAAAAAGTATGCTCAAAAGGGAATTGAAAAATTGGCAGAAGCATCGGGTGGATCTGATCCTCTTCTGGAGAAGATTCTGGAGGCTACTTTCTTCCCTCCTGCTGGAAAACTCCTCTATGAGATCAAGATGAAAGTGGGAAGCAAAGAGAATAAAGATAAGACTCAAGAATGTACGGTTAATGTTTGGAGAGAAAGTGATGCTGAACCATCTGTAACAGTTGAATGTGCCCAAGCCAGAAGAAGGAGAGCAGATGGTGGTCAACCCCAAATTGCAGATTTGCCGACAACACTGAGTATTGATGATCCTAAGGTTAAGGAATATGCTCAAACGGCTCTCGAGCAAATGGGCGGACATTCGTCAGGAATGAAAGGGATTGTTAAAGAGATAGTAGAGGCGAAATCTTATCCTCCATCTGGCAAGCTCCTTTACACTGTTAAATTTAAGTTAGGATCGACCAAGTGTCCTAAGGACAGTAATGAGAAGAATTGCGAATATGATCCAGAGGCTAGAGATGATGATTGTGAGGTTAATGTTCTCAGGGAAACTGATTTGGAACCTACGGTGAACGTGGTATGTAGCAGTATCCTCAGAAAACGAAGAGATGCTGAAGAGGCTCCCAAGCTTCCAAATTTGCCAAAAAACGTGAGCATAGATGATCCCGAGGTCAGGAAATATGCTCAAAACGCTGTAGATCGATTCGGCACACCAATTGCTGAGGACAAAAAAGGCATACTTAGAAAAATAAATCAGGCTATATTATATTCCCGAGATGGGAAAGATTCTTACAAGATTAAAATGAGAGTGGGAGTCACAAACTGTGCGAAGGGAAGTGAAGAAACAAACTGTGAACACAATCCAGAGGAGGATGATGTCGACTGTGAGCTCTACATCTCTATTGAGAAGGAAACTAACAAGGAACTTCCACAAGTAATCGAGTGCACGAGAGCTGCTAGAGAAAAAAGAGCAGTTACAGAATATGAACCCCAAATTGCAGATTTGCCGACAACACTGAGTATTGATGATCCCAAGGTTAAGGAATATGCTCAAAAGGCTCTTGACTATGTGGGAAGGGCAGGAATTGTTAAAGAGATAGTAGAGGCAAAATCTTATCCTCCATCTGGCAAGCTTCTTCACACTATTAAATTTAAGATAGGATCGGCCAAGTGTCCTAAGGAGAGTAATGAGAAGAATTGCGAATATGATCATCCAGAGATTAGAGATGATGACTGTGAGGTTAATGTTTTCAGGGAAACTGATGTGGAACCTAGGTTCAACGTGACATGTAGCAGAATCCGTAGAAGACGAAGAGATGCTGAAGAGGCTCCCAAGATTCTAAATTGGCCAAAAAACGTGAGCATAGATGATCCCGAGGTGAGGAAATATGCTCAAAATGCTGTAGATCGATTCGGCACACCAATTGCTGAAGACAAAAAAGGCATACTTAGAGAAATAAAACGGGCTGTATTATATTCCCGAGATGGGAAAGATAATTACATGATTAAAATGAGAGTGGGAGTCACAAACTGTGCGAAGGGAAGTGAAGAAACAAACTGTGAACACAATCCAGAGGAGGATGATGTCGACTGTGAGCTCTACATCACCACTGAGAAGGAAACAAACAAGGAACTTTCACAGGTAATCGAGTGCACGAGAGATAAACGCGCTCCCAACATTCCAACTTGGCCAAAAAACATGAGCATAGATGATCCCGAGGTGAGAAAATATGCTCAAAATGCTGTAGATCGATTCGGCACACCAATTGCTGAAGACAAAAAAGGCATACTTAGAGAAATAAATCAGGCTGTATTATATTCCCGAGATGGGAAAGATTATTACATGATTAAAATGAGAGTTGGAGTTACAAACTGTGCGAAAGGAAGTGAAGAAACAAACTGTGAACACAATCCAGAGGAGGATGATGTCGTCTGTGACCTCTACATCACCACTGAGAAGGAAACTGACAAGGAACTTTCACAGGGAATCGAGTGCACGAGAGCTGCTAGAGAAAAAAGAGCAGTTACAGAATCTGAACCCCAAATTGCAGATTTGCCGACAACACTGAGTATTGATGATCCCAAGGTTAAGGAATATGCTCAAATGGCTCTTGACAAAATGGGCGGACATTCGTCAGGAATGAAAGGGATTGTTAAAGAGATAGTAGAGGCGAAATCTTATCCTCCATCTGGCAAAATTCTCTACACTGTTAAATTGAAGATAGGAGCGACCAAGTGTCCTAAGGGAAGTAATGAAAAGAATTGCGAATATGATCCAGAGGCTGGTGATGATAACTGTGAGATTAGTGTTTTTAAAGAAACTGATGAGGAAGATTCAACGGGTGTTCAATGTTGGAGAGTTGACAGAAGAAGGAGGGCAAGTGATGGTGTCCCTGAAATTGCAGATTTGCCATCCCAGACGAGTGTTGATGATCCTCAGGTTAAAAAGTATGCTGAGAAGGGAATTGAAAAATTGGCAGAAGCATCGAGTGGATCTGATCCAATTCTGGAGAAGATTCTAGAGGCTACTTTCTTCCCTCCTGCTGGAAAACTCCTCTATGAGATCAAGATGAAAGTAGGAAGCAAAGAGAATAAAGATAAGAGTCAAGAATGTACTGTTAATGTTTGGAGGGAAAGTGATGCTGAACCATCTGTAACAGTTGATTGTGTTCAAGCTAGAAGAAGAAGGGCAGATGATGATGATGATGATGAAGAGAGTGTCGGCCCTCTTATATTGGATAAGCCCCTGCAAGTGAGCGTCGATGATCCTGAAGTGAAGAAATATGCCCAAAAAGGCGTCGAGATTTATGCAGAATCCTCAACTGGACCCAGCGAACCAATTTTGGAGAAGATTGAAGAAGCCTTAATGTTTCCGCCTGTGGGAACAATGTTATTTGAAGTCAAAATTAAGATAGGAACGAGCACTTGTGCGAAAGGGCAAAAGGAAAATTGCGAGCTAAAGGCGGATGGTGAATCCAAATCATGCACAGTTAAAGTATTCATTGAAAGTGAGAAACCACGAGTTGAACTAGAATGCAATTAAACGAAGAATGTTAAGAAACATCAATGTCTATACATTAAGAAAATATGTAGTACTGGAATTTATTGAAAGTACATATGTAATTTCTAATGTTGTCAATTCTAATTTAAATAAATATAAAATTATGTTTAATAGTTTAATGTAATAGTGTATAGCTTTTTCGGACTTGGTCTGAAGTTTCCGTGAATCGCTTCCTAGAATTTTTATGACGTAAACATGCTGCGCTACCACCGCACAGTGGGGCCAAAAATGTGTCCGTGGACAAATTGATATTCAGGGTGACGTCCCATGTGGGCGCAAAACGCAAAGCGCAAAACGAACAGCCAATGACAGAAAACCTTTTAGAAGACAAAAATCTAAAGGTGTTCTGTAATTGGCTGTTCATTTTTCGCTTTGCGTTTTGCGCCCACATGGGATTCCACCCTCAGAAGCCATTTCTGAACTGATTTGAACGTATTTTTTTAAATTAAAGCTAATAAAATGCCGCACAAAACTGTCGACCCAGATTTTGAAAAAAAAATTTTTTTTTATTATTTAATAACAAAAATGAAAAAAAAAAAAAAAAATTTTTTTGTTTTAAAGAGTACCGGGTTTCGAGAAATACTTGGATTCAATCCCAAATACCTAGAATCAATGAAGCAACTATCCAGGAAAGTTGTCCAATAGCTTAGCAATTGTTTTAAAATTTATTGAATTTGTTATAAACAAATAAGTGAGTGAAAATGAATTCATGGGGATTGGCAGTGATTCGTCAATTGATTCACACTAAATATGAATAATTAATAGACAACTTTTTTTTAACTAAATTCATGAGATAGAATAAACAATTTGTTATTTTATAAACAAATATAAACAATTGGCCATATCAGGTATTTATGATGAAATAAATAAAGATTTTTCTACTGAATCGGCCAAAAATTATAGAAAAATGTCACTTACTTATCAGATTTAGTCATTCAATAACAATTGATGATTGTTTAAACAAATTTAATTAACAAATGCACTGTTTCACTATTTTTAGAGGTAGAAACTTGGTTTTTTCAACGTAATGAAGTGTAAATGACTAATCTTGAAACGCTATTGGACAACTTTCCTGGATAGTTGCTTCATTGATTCTAGGTATTTCGGATTGAATCCAAGTATTTCTCGAAACAAGGTACTCTTTAAAACAAAAAATTTCTAGGAACTCGGTACATAAAATTTTTAATGGAGTAAAATTTTTATTAAAATTTATCTTCTTTTGGAACACTTTTCAGTAACGTAAATTTTTAATAACAGAAAAACTTTTTTTTATACTAGATTTATACCCTCAAATATTTTTCTTTAAAAGAAAAGAAACAATTTTAAGGATTTTGATTAATTTTATTTTAATAATTTTATTTTAATAATTTAATTATTTAGATCTTTTTAATATTATTTATATTTGTTTTATATTTCTTATATTGAAGTTTTATCACTCCTTTTTAAATATTGGATACATTTTAAACTTTTATTTATTTTGTAAGTACTTTTTTATTATGATATTAAAATTTCTTAAATTTATTTAAAATTATTTTTTGAAAATTGTTTTATACGATCAGCAAAGTAGAAAATTGATTAAAACAGGAATAGATGGATGATCGCAGTTACTTTAATTAATTTTCACAGATGCACGATCTCGACTTGTTATTACGTAAAAGTGCTTCGAGTATTTATTATTCGATAAACCACGTTTTCCACATTATGTAGGAAAGTGTTGAATTGCGCGCCCGATGCATATCATTATTATTGAAATACATCATTTGACTCATGATATAATGTGATTGTAATCTTAATTAAAATTTTATACCGCTAAGAAGATTAGAAGATAGAAAAATAACTTAATTAGATCTCGTTACGTCTTTAATCTCTATTTTTATATTTTCTCTTAAAAATAAGATAATTTTCCACAGCGAATTAAAAAACACTGCAATTATAATAATCAGATGTTATCACAAGTATCACACAATATATGATTAGGTATATGGACATGAATAACCATCGTAAACAACGAGTTTTTTTTTATGAACATTGCGATTGTATATATTTCTGAATAAAATTGTATGCAAGAAACTCGATTTTTGCGATTGGTTCAATACATCTTTCTAGTCCATAATAAGATCTTTGTAAATGTGTGTGTCTTCCTATAAAGCCTCTCTCAGAAAAGAAAAATTGACAGAGTTCTTGTAAATTTTGCAAAGGATGGCGACTTTGAGGAATTGGTCGATCTTATTGGCTGTGTTATGCACTTTTTTGATTGTTGATGTCTTTGGTGCTCCCAATCATGGAAAAGTAAGTTAAATTTTGTATTTAATTGCAGTGTTTTAAAATTCTAATACATTTTAATGAAGCCAAAATCCTTTAATACAAAGTGCTAAGAAACACAATATTTATCAAAATAATGTCAAGGGATTTTATGTGATTTCTGAGAATTTAAAATGATTTACCATAATTTCGATCCATTTTAACGGATTCTAAAAGATTTTTAACAGATTCAAGAGATTAAGAAGAAATTTAATTTTTTTTTCGTATTACAGTTTTATTACTAGTATAAAAATATTTCGAGTAGTTTAAAATTTCAATAGTTTCGAAGGAATTTCAAAATATGTCAATATTTTAGATATTTAAAAAGATTTTAGGGTATTTCCAAAAATTTCTAGTGACAGCACAAAATTTGAAGAGATTTTCGAGAATTTTAAGCGATTATAGAAAAAAATTAAGATTTCATGTAATTTCAAGGAGTATCAAAAAATTTCAGAATAATTAAAAAATTTTTGTGAATTTCTAAAAATTTCTAGGGATTCCAAAATTTTTAAGAGGATTAATACGAGATTTTGGTGCATTAAAAAAGATTATAAGTGATTAAAAAGAAATTTCATTTTTTTGTATTACAAGCAGTTTTTAAAAATTTGACGATTTTCAACCATTCTAAACAATTTTAAGCTATTTAACGAGATTTCAATGAGTTTAAAAACGTTTTCAATAATTTTCGTTTATTTCGACGGATTCTAAGAAATGTACAACGATTTCCAGGGATAAAAATGAAAGAGTTTTTTTTTTTTAGGATTTTAAGGAATTTAAAAAGATTTTAAATGATGTCCAATTTTTTAAATTCTGTGAAATCTGTCAAACATCCTAAAATCCCAAAAATCACTCGAATTTTTTTTTAATCCCTCAAATCGTTCTAAATCTATGAATATCTTTTGCTATCCCTGAAAATTAACTGTAAAAAACTTTTAAAAAATAAGAAATTATTTTCCATTTTTTTTTTATATTTCATTTTTTTAGTATACTTAAATTCGATTTTTTGTTGTATAAGCTACATTGTTCTTCAAAGTAAACTCTAAATAAATTACAAATAAACCATCAAGTAAAAATATTCAATACTTCATTTGTTATAATAATTCTTGTCGCTGGGGTGCGAATCAACCCCGGTGTGGCAAGTATGTGATTCCTGAGAAGTGTGGCAAGCAAGGGTTAATTTCTCCGATTAAAAATCGTAAAAATTATATGAAATGTAATAATAAAAAAAAAAACTTGAAACGCAAGGATAAAGTTTACTTCAGTAATATGTTGTGTGATTTTTATGTATAAAAAATAGTGATGCATTCAATCGATACAAGACAATAAAAATCAAGTTCAATAATTTATATCGAACTTCAAGATAAAGAAATGAATCTTGTCTTGAAATTTCACTCAATATAATCAAGAAACAAGCGAGATCGAGCGATAATATTGAATTTTGGCTCATTTTTAAAAATTACTTTGGCAGATATGGGAAATATATTTTATTTTAAATCTATTAATTATTTAAAGTTTCATCCTACTCATTTCATTACTTTTTTATCCTCTCTTAGATGTTAGTTTTAGAAAACTAAAATATAGATTAACGAATTTTAAAAATAAGAATTGCTACTGAATTTGAAATTCGAATAGGTACAGAATATCTATAGTACTCTTTAGAGAACAGAAATAGATGTAAGATTTTTAATTCATTGTAATAAATTATTTCCTTACTTCTCTTAGTCCCTAAAATACAAAGCCACATGTAATCTGTTAAAGTGACAGTTCTCTCTGACAGATCAAGATTCGAGAATATTGATTGACTCCCTTGAATATTGAAAGCAAGAAGGTTCAAGAATTAACAAAAGAAGATTCAAGAATCTTGTTGACAATATTTTCTCAATATCGAGCGATAAAACTCAAGAATCAATAAATTATTGTCTTGCCGTGCATCACTAATAAAAAATCAATGCTTTGAAATATAGAAATGAATGGATCAAAAAGGTACATAAGCAAAAAAGAAATGTAATTTTACTGGTTGAAATAAAATCTACATAACTTTCGCGGCATTTACTTCTCATTATAAAATACTTAATTTTAATTCGAAATACAATGCAATTAAATACTTTACAATCCGATGTTTTTTTACAGACAGAAGATCATGACCATCATGACAAGAGATCCACACCAGAAGATATGCCAACCAAGACGAGTGTTGATGATCCTCAGGTGAAGATGTATGCAGAGAAAGGAATTGAAAAATTAGCAGAAACTTCAACTGGACCAACTGATCCTCTCTTGAAGAAGATCTTGGAAGCTACTTTCTTCCCCCCAGCTGGCAAACTCCTCTATGAAATCAAAATGGAAGTAGGAAGCAAAAAAACCAAAGATAGTAGCCAACAATGTACTGTCAATGTTTGGAGAGAAAGTGGTCCTGAAACATCTGTAACTGTTGAATGTACACAAACCAGAAGAAGGAGAGCAGACGGACAACCTCAAATTGCAGATTTACCAACCAAGTCTAGTGTTGATGATTCTCAGGTGAAAAAGTATGCCGAAAAGGGAATTGAAAAATTGGCAGAAACTTCAAATGGACCCACTGATCCTGTCCTCGAGAAGATTTTGGAAGCTACTTTCTTCCCCCCAGCGGGCAAACTCCTCTACGAGATCAAGATGAAAGTCGCAAGCAAAAAGACCAAAGATGTTAGTCAAGAGTGTAAAGTGAATGTTTGGAGAGAAAGCGATGCGGAACCATCCATAACAGTTGAATGTGGCAAGGCCAGAAAAAGGAGAGCAGTCATTGCTACTCCTAAAATTCTAGATAAACCAATCAAGACGAGCATTGACAATCCTCAGGTGCAAATGTTTGCTCAAAAGGGCATTGAAAAATTAGCAGAAACCTCTACTGGTCCAAGTGAACCTACTCTGAAAAAGATTCTAGAAGCTACTTCCTATCCCCCAGTTGGCACACTCATGCAAAAGATCAAGATGGAAGTAGGAAGCAAACAAGATAAAGATATTAGTCAAGAATGTGTAGTCAAAGTTTGGAGAGGAACTGGTCCTGAAGAATCCGTAACTGTTGAATGTACAAAAGCCAGAAGAAGGAGAGCAGACGGACAACCTCAAATTGCAGATTTACCAACCAAGTCTAGTGTTGATGATCCTCAGGTGAAAAAGTATGCCGAAAAGGGAATTGAAAAATTGGCAGAAACTTCAACTGGACCCACTGATCCTGTCCTCGAGAAGATTTTGGAAGCTACTTTCTTCCCCCCAGCTGGTAAACTCCTCTACGAGATCAAGATGAAAGTAGCAAGCAAAAAGACCAAAGATGTTAGTCAAGAGTGTAAAGTGAATGTTTGGAGAGAAAGCGATGCGGATCCATCCGTAACAGTTGAATGTGCCCAAGCCAGAAGAAGAAGAGCAGACGGACAACCTGAAATTGCAGATATGCCAAGTTAAGTGTTGATGATCCTCAGGTTAAAAAGTATGCCGAAAAGGGAATTGAAAAATTGTAGGAAACAGCAAGTGGACCAAGTGAACCTATCCTGAAGAAAATTCTTGAAGCTACTTTCTTTCCACCAGCTGGCAAACTTCTTTACGAAATCAAATTGGAAGTTGGAAGCAAACAAAACAAAGATATTAGTCAAAAGTGTACTGTCAATGTATTGAGGGAAAGTGATGGTGAACCATCTGTAACAGTTGAATGTGGTAAAGCCAGAAGAAAGAGAGCAGCAGTTTTGGAATATGCCTATTAATTACAATATATATCGCAAATTGATATAATATGACCATCTATAATCTCTAATAAGTGTTCTTTATGTTGAAATTGAAACAATGATCATCACTAAAATGAATCAACTATTATATTCATTGCATGTATTTGAAAATTGTGTGATTAATAAAAGTGTCTACACATTTTTCAGCAAATTATTATGTTCATGCACCGAGAAAAATATTTTCTTTGTTTAAAGGGATTCCTCTTATTCTAATGCAATTTTTCCTCTACAATATGGTATCTAAAGTTTTCCTCCTAATTTTAGAGGATTGTTCTCTTCTATAGAGGATTCCTCTCAAAGGAAGAGGTTCCCCTTAAAAGGAAAGGAAAAATCCTCTCAATTGAAAAGCTTCCTTTAAACTACATTTCATGCCATCCTCTCACTTCGAGAGGTTGTTTTTATATTTTTCTAGGTTATATTTTAGGGTTTTTGAAATCAATAATTCATTTTGAAATTAGAATTTTAATTTATTGACAAAACGATTGTTTTATTATAATTTGAAACGTAGCGACACCGTTACACTAGAACTTCGTGGTGCAATTACTCATTTCAGTGGTTGGTGTGAAAGAAAGTCCTCCTGCGCGAGACATTCCCAGTAATCTGTATTTTTTAATTCAAATGAATAATAATGATTGTTGAAGCCTATTATTTTTAGTAAAGACATTATAAAGTAAATATCTCCGGAATTTGAATATATTATATAATTTATTATGCCAAAGTAAGGTAACTCCTTCTTAAAACCTATAAAGCTATTACCATGTTTGGCTCATATTTAGTTCCTTTCAATGAAGCCCATTTCACTGAAATAGCACTTTTTTTATTTAAAAGCACCATTGGTACAATTTTACAAAATATATTTCTTTCGAAAATAAATCATTTATACACATTGCGTGCATTAATATTGTAGATTTTTAATTCAGAAGGGAGCCAACTCACCAATTGATAACCTGCGACTTATCTTAGTACTCTGTACTCCTCATAATACTGATATAAGGGCATATATCCGTTTTTTGCCGATGTTAACTTTCTAAAACGAAAGTCATGTGTCAATAACCAATTTTTCTTGACCTCTGTCCAAGGCTCGAAGTTTTCTTTTAACCATCCGTTAGCATTGAGTATATCAATTGAGTCTGAAAATATTTTTATATATTATTATATTATATTTTTATATTATTATTATATATATTATATTTTATATATTATTATTTTATATATAATATTATTTTAATATTTTATATATTATTATTATTTATTATTATATCGCTTATTCGAATTTTACATATAAAATTAATTTATTTTGAAGAATCATGCAAACATATCATGCTTTTTACCTTCTGCTTCCAAAATCAGTTGTGATGTGTTCACTTCTTCTTCTGATTCTTCCTTCATTAGAACATCTCCCGATTTTTCCAATTTGGAACAACGATATTTGACATTTCGTGAGTAATTTGGAAGCTTTTCTTCATGATTCTTTTGATGCTTTCCATTCGTTCTTGCAGGGATAAAATAAACAAACTTGAAAAGAAAAATATGGCTTTAATTATGCAAACAATAACAAAACAACAGAAAATGAACTCAGAAGATTGAATGGAATAATATAACTCACTTGAGCTTCCGAAGGAAAAATCTCTCTTATCTTTTTTTCGATTTCTTCAAAATCCTTTCCTGTGGGACTAAACAAATTATTATTAGTGATTTATATAATTAAATAAATTTTAAATTGTATATTAGAATTAAATGAGATCACTAAACTTACTTTCTTTGCACATCGAGAAGTTTATCTCCCACAATTTGCACTAACTTAGAAGGGCATTGTGAGTTTAGCAAATTGTGTGTTCTGTAGTATGTTAAAATACTTCTTCCTTTGGCTGAAGTATTTAAAAGTTCTCCAACATTCTGAAAAAGGGAATAAAAAAGAAATTAAAATTAATTAAACGTCATTTAAAATTATAGTACTTTAGAAAAACTATAAAAAGTTTCTAAACTTAAAAATTACAATTTTCTCTACTTCTTGACTCCCAATCTATCTGGAAAAACATTTTTTGGATTCATGTGGCAACTCGTGTTTCCTTTTTAACGTGCCATTAACCATATCAGAGTCACTTCTAGTAATGTTGCTACTGCTAGATTGTGTATCGTTTGTATCAAGAGGCAACACAATGACGTTACTTTCACACTCAGTTAATTTACCCTAGACATTAATGAAACATGAAATACATGTACCTATAGGGTTTCACGTTGCATTTTTTTAGCCTAGGTATGTAAATATTGTAAATAAGACAAATAAACAACGTTACAAAAAAAAGTAGAGCGTCGAGTTTTAATTCCGCTCTTCCCGCGCGACGTCATGCGTTCGAGTCCTGGTTCGTTATGGAATATGTCTTACATAAATGGAACTATAATATACATTGATTTAATTACATTCTCATCAGGAAATGTATTAGATTTATGTAAAATTTGACCCCCCCAGTTTTTGTCAAATGTCCACGTTTTGTGACCCCCTGAACCCGA
>JAUESH010009402.1:0-16235 GCA_032275165.1 Synergus magnus
ACAGTCTGGCGGAGTTTGAATAAGATAGGCGACAACAAAATTTTAGGCGGGGACACTTGGGAAATTTTACCCCATAATTAGATTGAGTTTAAAGCTAATTGTTATAACAAATTATATAAACAAATACATGGATAAGGTGCTCAATGGCACAAAAAATTTGTTGTTGACAAAAAATGCTGAAATATCCCATAAGAATAATGCTCCTAACACATAGTGAGCATATGTTAACATTTACTTTTGTTATGAACAATTAGAAATTTTTTTCATTTTTTAGAGAAAGACAACTTATAAACATGAAAAAAATTTAAGATTTGTTTAAAAAATGTTTATAACAATAGTAATTGTTAACATATTCTCATTATTTCTTATTGAAATATTACTGTTCAGTTGCCTGGAAGATGTTTTAATTGAGAAAATAACTTTTTTCCGAGTGAAAGTGACTAATTTTGGAATTTTTAAATAATTTTTGTTATTAACAATAAGAAATATTTAATGAACACAATTGTTTATTTCAAATAATCTGTTTCAATTGTTAACATATGATCATTATGTGTTACTAGTATTATTCTTATGGGATGTTTCAGCATTTTTTGTCAACAACAAATTTTTTGTGCCATTAAGCACCTTATCCGTGTAATTGTTTATATGATTTGTTTATAACAATTAGCTTTAAACTCAAGCTAATTATATATGTTCCATATGAGTAAAATTTGGTAGAGTTACTGCTCTACCTCTAGTGCTGATGCGGCACCACAATAAAAGGCGACTGCAGCGCTATTTTAGGTTAGAAGCTGTACTTTTGTGGAGTAACTACTGTCCCTCTGTCGGCAGAAGCGCAGCTCTCCCTCGACAAAGTCAACTGCTTTACCAAAAAGGGCAGTTTCTGCCCCACAGAGGGAGAGCAGCGTGCCCAAATGAAAGTCACGCAACTCTCCTCCGTTTAAGGCAGCAACTGTACCAGTAAGGACAGCAACTGCACCAAATTTTTTTCCGTGCATTAACATCATTGAGGTCTTTTATTCGGAGGAAAAAGATCATATTCACAAAAAGTGTAATTTTATCTGGTTGTATACTTATATTAATAATTACTCAAACTTTAATTCAAAAATCTATTCTCTAGATGGTCTCGTACAACTATTACCGAGCATTAAAAAAAATTGGTTAAGAATTGTAAGCTGTATAGTCGATTTTGAACTCTAGAATTCCGATACGGAACACTGATGTGGGCTTGCCGATCGCAGCTTCACAGGCTTGGAAGACGACGTTCGTCGTATCGTATAGATGGAAGGCTATTATTTTTGTATTTGTTATTATATAAAGAAGCATTGATATGAATTTCATTCTTGCGAAAATAAATTTTTAAAATATTTTCTTTTTGCGCTACTTATGTGGGTAGAAGACGACTTTTGTCGTGGAATTTAGATGGAAGACGATATTTTCTAAGCTTCATATATTTCACTTAATACGTACAATAAGTTTTGCGCTTGCGAAAATAAATTTTTTTCTTAAATTTTTGCGGATTTTGTAACCCTCCTGTAATCCCCCGTCGTGGGGGTGCGTTGGAAGAAAGACGTTCACCTTACTATTGTATGTCACACTAATAACTTATACCAAAAAAATGAAACTGGCGAAAATGGTGTTATCAAATATGTCGTTATCTCCCGGACTATTAAGACGGTTGGTAACAAAGCAGATTTGAAAAATCGTTTGTCTGAGGCGATGAAAAATGGCGACGAAGACGCAGAACGAGTAGTGCCTGAAAACGAACGCAGGAGGGCACCTCCGACGCAAAATGGCGACGACGTGGAAACGAGGCAACGAGAAGTGGTGGGGCGTGTAGCGCATCTTCACAGACGACGGCGCTCAAGCGACGAATCCAACGCTACCACTGAAGAGTATTGAGGCCCAAGACGTGAACACCCGATAGACAAACGAACGCCGCAACGCTTAATGATGACTTTTAAAAACGTAGAGGGAACGTCGGACGCTTTCAGTGGAGACGACGGGAGTGTTATGTCCTGAGAGGATTAACGTACCTAATATCCCTAATAGTTCTCGTTTTAAGTCACGTTAGTGAACTTGGGACAAGATCAAGCCAAAGAAATAGGAATCAATTTTTATATAATATAATCTTTATTTGTTTATTACAGTTCTTCACGTAAACCAGAGAGAGAGAGAGAGAGAGAGAGAGAGGGGGGGGGTGGGAGAGAGGGGGGGTGCTGGAGCTTGAAAGGAAACCCCCAGATTTCTGACACCGTCCTGTAAGGAACGTTTCAGATTAGACTCTTGATGTTTCTAAAAGTGAACCATTCAAACTAGAATTTATGAGAACTCACTTGTTTCATGGAAAGGTATTCCCCTTGTTTTGTGTTTTATGAGGTGCAGACATCTGCGCTCAGTTTAGAAACCCAGCTGTCTAGTACTGGTGCGAGTCTGGATTTAGGGATCCGGATGATGAACTCTTCTCCCAGACCAAAATATTCAATTCTTCACAAACTCTCTTGGTTGCACTGAACCCGGAACCTAGGACAACTGACTAGTCGCGATGAACACTGAAGACTGCCCTTTTGGCTAGACTGGACTGAAGGTAGACCGACGGTAGAGTAAAACTGAACTAGAGCTGACTGACGTGACCGGTGGTTGAGTAAAGGCTTACTGAACTGATTAGGTTTCTGTGTCCTTTTTATATTCCGAAATTTGTGTTTTAAGTGTCTCTTTCAGTGGTTAATGTACAATTAGAACCGAAGCCTCGGATCTACCCCCGAGATGATACTTTTCCCCGAATCAGAGTCTTTAGCGACAGACCATTTTTCTCCCTTGGTCATTTAGGAGTAATTTATGTTCTTTCCCCATTCAACATCTCACACGTGTCTCTACTTGTGTACGATAGACTTTAACATGTTTCTTAGACGTGCAAGTTGTGATGTTGCAGATTTCTGCAACACACAAATTTAAAATTTTAAAATTAAAAGCTCAGCATTGAAAGCTTTAGTGCTCTCACAGAGAGTAAAATTCGGCACTCCTCACGGTTTTATTTTTATTTTGTTAACCTTATTATCTGTTTTCTTATTTTTATACTAACTTGCAATTTAGAACCTTTTTATGATTTTGTAAGACTTTTAGGGCTGTTTTTATTTTTTTTTGTAAAATCTCTCCACGGTCCCGAGTGGAAGCTATCGAGGTTCCTGCCACCCACGCTTTGGTCCATCATCAACCCCACCTTCACGCAATCTTCGTCGCTGCAATTGCATGGACTTTATCGCTTTTCTCTCTTCACCATCCCTCTTAACATTCAAGTCGTCGATCCTGTCAATAATGGATGGAAGGATTGGTTGTGGTCTTCCAAAGTCCTAGGCGCACCCCTAGCAAGGATTGACCGTGGCAATTACCAAAATTCTATGGTTATGAATAGGTAATTTAGCCTACAAATTTATCTTCATCTTTATCTGTCTGTGGACAGACATACTGGCTTTTAATGCCTTTTGTTTTATCTTTATCTCTGGAGCATCAATGGAATAACGGTTCCACGTTCTCCACCTTGTCTCCAAAGTAGAGCCGGCCCTGAAATCATCGATTCTTGCATCTCGCTCCCTCTCGTACGAAGGAGTTTGGAATCTCTTTATCTCTCCGCATCAGCCCTTCCCCTTAATTTCTTAATTCCAAGCTGACGAGCGAGCGTATGTAACTGACCTCGTCCTCTCTTTAAATTGTGCACTTGAAGTGAAAGCACGAGCTATCAGATTCTCTTTAATTTGTCTTCGGTTTCGCATATTTAGTTAAAAGTTAAATTTATTTCTCTACGTTTCCGATCGCTTATCTGCAAGTTTTTCGCATCTTTTAAGGTAGGATTCAATTCCTTATTAATGATTTAGCCAAGAATTTATCATTTTTATTGTTTTGTTGGCATTTTATAATTTCTTAATTTCTTTTATCTACACTCCTTGGCTAAATCATCACTTTTTAATTCTGAATTGTTATTTATTGCTGGATTTTTATATCGTTATTGGTTTTATTGTTTTACTTGTGTAATAATATCTCGACATGTTCCTATAAAACTTTAATTATCCGGAGTGCCGAGTAACCTAGAGCCTAGCCGATTCGAATTCCTAATAGCATTTATGGTATCTATTTTTAGTTATTTCAAGAATTACATTTGTGATATATTTTAATTAGGAACTAAAAGATGATTATATTCTCTTTTATTGTTTGATGAGAACCCCCCATTTTGTCTAGTGAGATCCAACCCCCATTTTAGAATGATGTAAACCCCTTTTGTATGATTTTCTACCCCATTTATTTGTTATTTTTACAATTATTCCTCTACTTTCTTTTTTTAGTTTGAAATTTTGTTATTTATTACATTATGCTCTGTTATCTTTTATTTTAGCTTGTTATTTATTGTTTTATTGGTCCACTATTTATTATTTTAATGCTTGCTATTTATTATTTGATCACTTATTATTTGTTATCTTGAATTTCTTTTATGAATTCTTTTTTTTAAATCGCTTTATCTGTCAACTTATTTGAAATTCACAAATTTACAATTAACATTTTGAGACTGAATAAATTTGTTACTTATTGTTATATTTTAAACATTAGTCTTATAATTTTACAAACCACCCCCTCTACCGTCTATCTGTTTTTGAGCTAGCTAGTTTTTTTCTGACCCTAAATTTTATTTAATTTTTGTATCGCCAATACCTTCTACTCCATAAACAGTTTATTTTATCTTATCTTTGTCTTATCTCTCTAAAATCTTAGTTTAATTAGAATTTGCGAAGTTATCTTTACATTTTATCTTTTACCTTTATCTTTTTGGAATTTAGATTCCTAAATTTATCTTTTTCGCTTATTCTCGATTAAATTTATTTATCTTTGTCCCAAGAAAGAACTGGCGCCCAAATAATTTGAAGTTTGTTTCACCTTTGGTATTGTTTATTTAAATTGCTTCTTAAATTCTTGTCTCTACAATATCTCAAAATTTGTCGTTTAAAATCATGGTTCTATTTATCTCTAATTTATCCTGAAATTAGATGTTTCGTCTAATTAAAAATTTATCTATTAGGGACCTTTGTGCGCTCTTTGCAGAGACCTTTTAATTTATTATTTTAAATTTAAAAGAAATGGGCGTCACAAAATGGCGCCCAACGTGGGTACGAAAAACATCAAAATCTGGTCTCTAAAAATTGTAAGGCTCATTTCCTGGAATTTTAAAACCTTGAATATATTAGAATATTTTAATTGTACAGAATATTCATTCAGAATATTCTGGAATCTCGAGAGAAGAATTTTATTTCCTTAAATCGAAATATAAATAGGAATTTCGACGGTTGGTTTTATGGTTGGCACTCTGGATTGTTTACGTGAACACCTGTGTTTATAATTATTATTGATTTCGCCTTGAGAGAATTATACTATTGTGTATCTTATTTCTCTGTTCTCTCTTATTTTTCTTATTACTATCGCATTTCCCTCTCAAAAATTTTGAATCGATTATTATCACATCATTTCTCTTTGTATATTCGTGAAAAGATAGCATTTTCGAGACTCGTTAAAAATGGATGAGGATAAGCAAACAACCTCATGGATCTATAAATTGAACAAAGAACAAATTAAGTCTGAATTAAAAGCTAGAAATATCTCTACGTCCGGAAACTATGATGATATACGCGAAAGGCTAGGAAAGACCGTAAAGAAAGGCCAAAAAGTTGTCGATCCCTTTAAACCTACTCGTACCCTCCCTCGCGAAGACGTAGATCAAGCGCTCTATAGTCAAAACGAGGCAATGGTTTCTCGTCATTCGGATTCTGTTGGGTCTGTCCACGATGAAAATCCTGACGAAATAGTAGAAACATTTAATATCGCTTGCCAAACAGATTTGTCCTTCTCTTACTTCGAAATGATCGATGATCTCATAAGAGAGAAGAGACTAAGGGACAAAAGAGACGCGGTTGATAGAGATGATACTCGACCTGAAAATAAACATTATGAAATTCACGAAGACGAAACAAGATTATTTAATCGTCAATTTCAAACCGGTACGCCCAGTAGAAACCCTGAAATGCATGAAACTCGGCGTAATCAACGCACTGGATATGATCCTTCTGGAGAACAAACCCTTGACAGTTTAGACCCCCACTTTAACGCACGTGGATCGAGCACGTTAAATCCGACGCGTCGTTCCTACGGCACCCCTAGGGAACCCTCCCCTCCTCGTCGCACACACCCTGAAGACTCTTACTCTCGTCGGACGCATTCTACTTATGACGACATATACCCCCCGCGCCGCTCACACGTTACCTTCGATGATAAGCGCCCTTCTTACCACTCGCTGACAGTTCATGCAGAGCCCCTCTCTTCCCACTTTCCAGACTCACACGACGACACTTATTTCTCTCGTCGCCTACCTACGCACGTGGATCGAGCACGTTAAATCCGACGCGTCGTTCCTACGGCACACCTAGGGAACCCTCCCCTCCTCGTCGCACACACCCTGAAGACTCTTACTCTCGTCGGACGCATTCTACTTATGACGACATATACCCCCCGCGCCGCTAACACGTTACCTTCGATGATACGCGCCCTTCTTACCACTCGCTGACAGTTCATGCAGAGCCCCTCTCTTCCCGCTTTCCAGACTCACACGACGACACTTATTTCTCTCGGCAGCCTACCTACGAGGACTTCCCTCTCTCTCGCTCTCGTTCTTATCAGAAGTACGATGACTCTTCTCCTCCCAACCCTTCTCGCGCTTACGATATAATGCGAAAAATGAATATTAAATATTCTGGAACTCGCAACGAAGACCCTGACGCATTTTTAATGCGAATTCAGGACGGTCGTGGTTTAATTCCAATTAGCGATCCTGACTTTTTGAGACTAATTCCCTTTTTCTTATCGGGAATTGCTCTCAATTGGTTCCGAGGATCTAAACACCTTTGGCAAACGTACAATGAATTCGCTAGGGCTTTCAAAATTAGATTCGGAATTTCAGATTTCCAATTCGAATTAAGACAAGAGATTCACCAAAGAACACAGGGTGAAAAGGAATCTGTTTTTGACTATCTCACATGCATGCGAACAATGTTTGACAAATTAGTTCGAGCGATGCCAGAATCAGAAGATATTAGTTATGCGCACAGAAACCTCCTCCCCAGATTACATTTGGCTATTCAAAGAAATCAAATCAGGGATTTCGCACATCTAGAAGATTTAGCTAATGTAGCAGAAAAGAGTTATCGTGTTGCTAGCAGTTATAAACCCCCCCCCCCCTCTTCCCGAACGGTCTTTATTACCTGATTTAGCATATAGAGACCCCAAAGATAAACGAACGGATAAGCAACAAGATAAGCGATATGAAAGAATGAGAACGGATAGGACGAGCAATAGGCGAATGGAAAGAATCTCGCTGATGGAAGGGGAACGATATGATGCGTTTCTAGAAGAAGGACCATTTGACCTCGCGTATTTGTCAACGGAAAAAGATGATAAAGAAAAAATTAATAGAATTAGGCCTAGTTCTTCTAGAAATCCGCCTCCCTCTTATCCTTCCGATCCAAAACCTTCCCACTCAAGACACAACAATCCTAAACCCCTTATCCCTACCACCCCTATCCCTACTACCCCTTCTGATACTCGCACCCCATTTAAACACGATACATCCCCTAGATGTTGGAATTGTGGGGAAATAGGTCATAGATTCCCAGACTGTAACCAACCTAGAAAAATATTTTGTTTTGGTCGTGGTAGAAAGGACACATTTAAATCTGAATGTCCTAGATATTCGAGAAACTAAAGACTGAGGTATGTTGTAGGGTGAACGTGCCTCAGTTGAATAGAAATAAACCCCTTTCTAAATTAGAAACAGAAAAAAGTAAAAGAAAGAAGTATCAACCGACTTTAAAATTAATTGAAATAAATTATTTAAATAATGAAACCGATTTTTCAGATTTTACAGGGGTTTATATTCCAAAAGATTTAGATTTGACTCTTTTTATTTTCGAAAATAGAGTTTTTATTAAAGAAAAAGAAATAGAATTAGCTTCAAGTATGCCAGATATTAAAATTAAAGTTAAAAATCTTCAATTGTCTTCAGTTCACCCGAACAACCCTTTCTTAGAAGAATTAAAATCACAAGAACAATTAATTCGTATTAAGATGAACCTAAAAACTCGAGAGTTTATATCGCACGACAATTCCAACACCCAGATGCCTCCTGAGAATACTACTTCAGCCCTTGATCCTACAGTGTCCCTCTTAAGTACTACCCCTTCAAATCCCTTCTATACTCTTTCTCAACCCTCTCTCCTAGATATCCAAAAACTTGATCCAAACCTATACCTCCCTGAAAATCCTAAAGAAACCTCTGATGATGAACCTTGCCTTACAAATCCGATCCCTATTTATAATCTTTCTGAACTCCCTTATAGACCTTCATCCCTTTCTGGCCCTCAACCCTTAATGTATTTAACATTTGAAATTTTCGGAAAACCGATTAAAGCTTTAATTGACAGTGGCGCTTCGCGTTCTTTTATGAGTTTGGATGGTTTAGAATTGTTAAAAGATTTGAATTTAGAAACAGTTTTCAGAAAAGGCCGAGTCCAAGTGGCTAATAGCCAAATAGAATTAGTTTCGAAAGAAATAATTGCTCCAGTCAAACTTAGAAATCAAGAAATGTCTATTAGCATTAGAGTATTAAATTCTTTACCAGTTGCTTTTGCAATGGGTTTAGACTTTTTGAAATATTTTAGAATTAATGTAGACTTCGATGATAGAAAATGGAACTTTAAAAATAAACCGGATGAACATTATTCTTTTGAATTCGAAACAGAATATTCTGAAAATTGTTGCGGACTTAGAGAACCGAATGCAGAAGAAGCTATTAGACTCAAAGAATTTTTGAAACGAGAATTGCCAGAGCCACTTGGAAAACCAGGATTAACAAACTTAACTAAACACATAATAGATGTAGAAAACCATTCACCCATAAAACAACGTTACTATTTAACCCTCTGGGCACCACCTGGGTCGTCAGTGACCCGAGTCGATTCTAAAAGTGAAGTTTCTGAATAGGACCGTTCCCAGTTGAACGCTGGTTTTCGTACAGGGCGGACGGAAAGTGGTGTTCGGGTCACCCACGACCGATGGTGGCCTTAATCGGTTGAAAAGTGACTGTGAAATTTGTAGTGGATTTTTTCGTTCATAATTGTTTATCCAGCTTATTTGGAAGCCTTCGGATGAAAAGAAAAAATATTGAATAAAAAATAGTAGTCCAGGCATTTTTGGAGCAGGTACGTACACAGCGTCTCTATTACTGTTTGCTAAAACGTTCTAAAATGCACGAAATATATTGTATTATGAAATAAAAAGTGTATTAATAATTTCCTATTCTTTCAATAGCAAGAATGGAAAACAGAGATGAAGCTGAAGTTGTAAGACTTCTCGAGGATGAAGTGTCAGACGAAGGTATTGAAGTTTCTCCGCCTCAAAAACGCACTGACCGATTGCGAAAAAGAGTACGCTGCCATTTTTGCGAGTCCAAATCGGACCGAAAGACGGACACAGGGTGCATTATATGTCAGGTCCCAATATGCCCGTACAACCGTCGCACAGTGTGCATCAATTACTCCGATGATTGATTAGAATAAGTGGTTTATATTTTTCAGAGTTAATTATCTTTATAATTTTATTTATAAGATGTTTATATTAATAAATGCAGCAAACTTTCACAAATAAGCATTTATCACCTTTTTTTTACCTTTATTTGTTTATTTAAACAATTTTAATAAACAATAATTTTTTTGTGTTCTAATTAGATAGCTGACACCTTAAGCTTTAATTTACACTCATAGTTTGTTGAAAAAGTGCAATTAAAAAAAAAAAATAACAGCCCAAAATGTAAATATTAAAATTTTTCACATAGCGAACATTCACTCGATGAGATAAATATACTTTTTGAAAGAAACAGAAAAACCACTTAAAGAGCTTTATAGAGCAGTCTGCAGATTAACAAATCCTCAGATTTTTTCAATTACGTAAAAAACAAAAGATATAACGTTAAAAAACAAAAAAAAAGGCATTTTTGCCATTTGTTTGCATCTTTTGTTACATTTTTTTGCGTAAAATTTAAACAAATGAAAATATCGTTTTCGTTCTTGTCTCATCTTTTTCTAGACACTAACGATTCCATTTCACTCATTTTGATTAAAAAGAATTCAATTTAAACATATTTAAAAGAGATTTGAATTTTCGGGTCACTGGCGACCATTGGTGGTCCGCAATGATTATTCGGAAAATAGGTGGTGCCCAGAGGGTTAATATCCCAAAAAATTATGGAAGCTATACATGCCGAAGTCGACAAAATTTTCGAAAACGACGTTATCGAATCTTCAAGTAGTGGTTGGTCCTCGCCTATTGTTATGGCTAAAAAAGATGAAGGCAAATATCGTTTTTGTCTTGATTTTCGTAAAGTAAATGCGGTTACTAAAAAAGACGCGTATCCATTGCCACAAATAACAGGTATCTTAGATAAGTTGCGAAGTGCAACTTATATTTCAAAGATAGATTTGTTTAAGGGATTCCATCAAATTCCGTTGGATGAAAACAGTGGTGATAAAACAGCGTTTACTGTTCCGGGACGTGGTCTTTTCCATTTCAAAAGGATGCCCTTCGGTCTCACTAATACTCCAGCGACTTTTCAATGCTTGTTAGATAAATTGATAGGCCCCGAAATGGAACCACACGTCTTCTGTTACCTTGACGATATAATCATAGTTACAAAAATTTTCGATGAACATCTCGAATGGCTTTCTAAAGTCTTAACAAAAATTAAAAACGCCGGTTTAGAGATCAACCAGGAAAAAAGCGAGTTTCGTTGTTCTCAGGTACACTATTTAGGTTTTCTCGTAAATGAAAATGGTTTATAAACGGATCCTGAAAAAATAGAGCCGAATATAAATTATCCCGCCCCAAATAACATAAAAACTCTTCGCAGATTTCTCGGAATGTCCAGTTGGTATCGTCGATTTATCAAAAACTATGCGACCTTAGCGAGTCCTCTGTCAATGTTGCTCAAGAAAAAGCAACGTTGGATTTGGGGAGAAGAGCAGCAATCAGCAGTCGAAGAAATAAAGCGTTGTTTATCCGAAGCTCCCGTTTTAACTTGTCCCAATTTTGAAATCCCTTTTACCCTACAAACCGATGCGAGTAATACCGGAGTAGGAGCCGTTTTAACGCAAATTGTTGATGATCAAGAGCGTGTTATTTCATATGCTAGTAGGACTCTGATTGACGCTGAACAGAAATATACAACGACAGAGAAGGAACGCCTCGCAATCGTTTGATCCATCCAAAAATACAGGCCTTACTTAGAGGGCTAAAAATTTACGGTGGTCACAGACCACAGTAGTCTTCGCTGTTACATAATTTAAAGAATCCCACTGGTCGT
This sequence comes from Synergus magnus, assembly GCA_032275165.1. Taxonomy (NCBI): domain Eukaryota; kingdom Metazoa; phylum Arthropoda; class Insecta; order Hymenoptera; family Cynipidae; genus Synergus; species Synergus magnus. Next base: position 11,447 of record JAUESH010009402.1, read on the forward strand.
TTAGCGAGATGGACGTTGTCTCTCCTAGAGTTTGACTTTGAGGTAATCCACAGAAGAGGCTCTTCCCATCACGTTCCTGACGCCCTATCCCGTATGTTCGAACCCCAAATACCCGAAGAAATATTATTGATTAAAGATCCCATCCCTTCCTGTTATTCCCGAAGATTCCTCGCCGTATCCAATTTCCCTGAAAGATTTCCCCGTGAAAAATTTCCAACGAGAAATTACACACTTATCGAACCGCTTATTACTGACTTTGTTGAAGACTTGGACGAATGGAAACTGGTTCCCGACGACAATAGTTGTACGGTTTGTCAGCTGTGCAAAGTGGAACATCAAGTACCCGCAGGTTTAATGGGACACTCCATTGTAGAAGAGCCATGGATAGTTGTAGCGGCGGATATTATGGGCCCCCTCCCTCGAAGCAAATTAGGATTTCAATATATCTTGGTAATCCAAGACTTATTCACGAAATGGGTAGAAGTCGAACCCTTACGCGTAACGACGGGTAAGAAAATAGAAGCTGCTTTTCGTGAAAATGTCATTAATCGTTGGGGAACACCCCAAGTACTCCTTACCGATAATGGAACCGAATTTGTAAACAAAACTCTCTACCAACTCGCCCAAGAATTTAACATCGTTCATGCTACTACCCCTCCATATCACCCTCAAGCGAATCCAGTGGAGAGTCAACAGAATCCTAAAGACTATGATAGTATCTTACATTGATAAAGACCATGGTACTTGGGACCAACATCTCTCGGAATTTAGATTCGCTTATAACACGGCTTATAACACTTCGCTTAAATCATCTCCAGCTTTCTTGAATTTTGGTAGGGACCCTCAGCCAATAAACTCACTTAAAAAACAGCATAACAATAAACCCTAAATAGAGACTCGAGAAACTGAATTTTGGAAAAACAGAATGACTCAAATTCAATCAATGCGCGACTGGGTTATTAAAAATTTAGACCATGCTTTCGTAAAACAGTCAAAATATTATAATCTTAGACGCAGGAAATTAAGATTTTATAAAGGAGATTTAGTCTTACCCAGATCTCGAGTTCTATTCTCTAAACTGAAAAATATATCCGCAAAACTATTTCCCCGATATACTGGCCCCTACCGAGTGTCGAAGGTGTTATTGCCAACAGTCTATGAGCTTTCCGATCTCACGGATAATTCATAGGCAAATCCCATATAGAAGACCTGAAATCTTTCGTTCCCTCTCTCCAAGACACACGATCTGAATCTTAGATTACCATGGAAAACGAGCAAGAAGTTTTCGAACGCCTCGAACCTTACAGGGATCTTATGGTCCAATTGAGGGAAGTGCCCGGTTTCCTCCATGCCCATTGGCTAACTCACCAAAGGTTAGAAAGGGCTAACCAAGTCACTGGCATTGGAAGACTCTACGACTGGCCAACAGACGAGCAGCTTCGAGAGGATGCAATCCGGCGCTTCGGCCTCATTTCCGAGCCACCCCGCGTTATCACCAGGAAATCGAAAACTCAAACCGAGATCCCACCAACTCCCCCGCCAAAAAGTTTAGATCCTACCTCGTCCAGACCCTAATTTCTGTCGTTCCTCCACTCCCTACTGATCCCCCCCTTTAACCTACTGCCTTCCTGCAATCCACTTCAACCCAGACCAACCTCACCGTCGCTCCCCAAAGAGTTTCTCTAATCCTTTCCCCTTCCGCTTTAGATCCAATCTCCTCCGTTATCCTAGCTTCCCTAGATCCCATGCCTACGAAGGTATATCGATCCTCATCCGTTCAAACCGACCCTATTCCAAATCCTCTTTCCACTCCCTCTCTTACTCCACCTATTCCTTCTCCGAGATCCACCACTCCTTCTTCTACTTCACCTATTCCTTCACCGAGATCCACCACTCCCTCTTCTACTTCAAATACTCTTTCTTCGAAATCTACTTCTCCCGCTCCTACAACCAGATCCTCATCCCGCGAACCAAAGATCCGTCCCCTCCTGTCTTTAAAGATCACTGTCCCTAAAACAATCAATCCTCACACCCTAGAGTTCCTCCGCACTACAGCACGATTTGGGTGCTGGAACTGCCAGGAACCTGGCCACAGGTACCCACAGTGCCGGCGAAAACTCAATGTTTTCTTTGGCAAGTGCAGAGAACCCGGATTTTCCTCCTCTAACTGCCCTTACTGCACCCGTCATTCACCCCACCGAGGTGCATAGCTGTCCCATTTTTTTCTCTCTTCCTTTATTTCCTTTCCCTCTCCCTTTTGTTTTCTTTTTTTTTTTCTTTTCCTTCTTTCCCTTTCCTCTCTTTTGTGGCCCTTATTATTATTTTTTTTGCCCCCTTTCCTCTTTGCTTACTGTCATTATTTTTATCATTATCAATTTATTATTACTATTTTTGTTTCCTTTTGATCAAATCAAACTTTTTGTATTATTTTTGTATTATAGCAAATTTATTAAAATTGTCACTTATTTGCTATCGAAACTACTGTATCTCATTTCATTCTCCTTCATTTCGTTTCCTTTTCCTTTGCACGCTTTCCGCTTTTCTTGTTTCTTTTATTCTTCCGTTTATTTTTCTCTTTATTTATTCTCTCAATTTCATTTGATTTTGTGTTATGATCTTATGATATTTATTTTATGATTTTTATTTTGTGATTTTTATTTTATGATTTCATTTTCTTGATTTTAATTTCATGATTTTTAATTTTTTTTTACGTTTTCTTTTGAATTTTATTTATGATTCTGGTCAAGAAGTTCCGAATTTTTATATATTAAAAATTAAATTTCTGTTTTTGGCTGCTTATTTTGGATATAAATTCCTACTTCTGTTCTTTATTAATTTTTTTTCATGGATTCCATTTTTTTGTTATCTCCCTTACGGTTCGAGACCTGTTCGGTCCTCCCTAAGGAGAGGGGAGTTGTGATGTTGCATGATTCGGCAACACACAAATTTAAAATTTTAAAATTAAAAGCTCAGAATTGAAAGCTTTAGTGTTCTCACAGAGAGTATAATTCGGCACTCCTCTCGGTTTTATGTTTATTTTGTTAACCTTATTAACTATTTTCTTCTTTTTATACTAACTTGCAATTTAGAACATTTTATGATTTTGTAAGACTTTTAGGGCTGTTTTTATTTTGTATTTTTTTTATTTTGTTTTATAAAATCTCTGCACGGTCCCGAGTGGAAGCTATCGTGGTTCTTGCCACCCATGCTTTGGTCCATCATCAATTCCACCTTCACGCAATCTTCGTCGCCGCAAATGTATGGATTTTATTGCTTTTCTCTCTTCACCATCCCTCTTAACATCCAAGACAGAGTCGTCGATCCTGTCAATAATGGATGGAAGGATTGGTTGTGGTCTTCCAAGGTCCTAGGCGCACCTCTGGCAAGGATTGACTGTGGCTATTACAAAAATGATATGGTCATGGATAGGTAATTTAGCCTACAAATTTATCTTTATCTTTATTTGTCTGTGGACAGACATACTAGCTTTTAATGCCTTTTGTTTTATCTTTATCTCTGGAGCATCAATGGAATAACGGTTCCGCGTTCTTCACCTTGTCTCCAAAGTACAGCCGGCCCTGAAATCATCGATTCTTGCATCTCGCTCCCTCTCGTACGAAGGAGTTTGGAAACTCTTTATCTCTCCAAGGCGGCTGATAAGAAGCAGTACGGAAGAAGAAGAAAGGACATCAAATGGACGAACCGGAAGCGGGCCTCACTTGCTATCTTTCTCTCGACCGTGAGAAATTATTAAATTAGACTCGTGCGCATCAGCCCTTCCCCTTAATTTCTTAATTCCAAGCTGACGAGCGAGCGTATGCATAAACAGTTTGTTTTGTCTTATCTTTGTCTTTTCTCTCGAAAATCTTAGTTTAATCAGAATTTGCGAAGTTATCTTTACCTTTTATATTTTACCTTTATCTGTTTGGAATTTAGATCCAAAATTTATCTTTTTCGCTTATTCTCGATTAAATTAATTTATCTTTGTCCCCAGAAAGGACTGGCTCCCAAATAATTTGAAGTTTGTTTTACCTTTGTTATTGTTTATTTAAATTGCTTCTTAAATTCTTGTCTCTACAATATCTCAAAATTTGTCGTTTAAAATCATGGTTCTATTTATCTCTAATTTATCCTGAAATTAGCTATTTCGTCTAATTAAAAATTTTTCTATTAGGGTCCTTTGTGCGCTCTTTGCAGAAACCTTTTAATTTATTATTTTAAATTTTTAAAAAATGGGCGTCACAAAGTATTGATTAGTTACGGTCACGTTACAGGAGCAATATAATACACTGGATTGAGGAATTCAAAGACGGCCCTGCTTTGTGATTGGAGTGATGTCCACAAGGCCATCTATGCTAGACGATTGCTTCGAGGCTCGGCAAAGTTATTCGTCAGCTTCGAGGATTGCAAGCAGGCATGGGTGGAAATGAGGAAGGCGTTACTGCTGGAATTTAGCCCGAAAATTGACAGCTGCGATGTAAACCGGAGATTACTGCAGCGTAAGAAGAGGAACGACGAGAGCTACTATGATGGAGATCGGAGCGCAGGTAGATATGGAGCAAACCGCAGTGGTCCAGCATATTGTCATGTAGGATGACGCATTTATTCATAAATAATTTATCTAATAAATAATTAATTTATAATCTGTATAATAATTTAAAAGGTATCAATTCATTAATTATTTATGTAAATTACTCCAAATTTTAATAATTCAAAATATTGTAAACGAACAACAAATTATAAACATCCGATTTATTAAAATAATCAATAAGCTAAAGCATAGAAATGT
>JAUESH010009455.1:0-16203 GCA_032275165.1 Synergus magnus
CTTATTTTTTTTTTTAAATGTACGAATTTGCTAAAGTGACAAAAGCTTCGGGAGGAATAGAATCGTGGGAGACGGCGAAGCAGTTCGGAGAGACTTAGGCATAGCAATTATCATAGCACTACTCTCGCGTGGATGACTGTAAACATTCGTAGAATTTATCACTTTCACTTGGAAACCCGAAGCAATTATGAAAATCGCGTAAAAATACTTGAGAAAATAGTCTTGATAGCTCTGCTGGTCGTAGTGCAGACGTAGCGATATTGTACATTAGAGGTTGGGCTGGGTCGCATCTAGAGCTGGAAAATTCCCTATAACATACAGTAAAGTTCTTAAATTACCGAGAATTTTCCAGCTCTAGATGCGACCCAACCCAACCTCTAATGTACAATATCTTTGCGCCTGCACTACGAACAGCAGAGCTCTCAAGACTATTTTCTCAAGTATTTTTACGCTGCTTACTGCTCCGAGTAAGTATTCCGCGCACGTACTCTTGTTCCCTGCCTCGTGTCAAAAAATCTAAAAGATTTTTTGCATCGTAAAAAATCAAGTAATCTAATATTAATACATTTTATTTAAAAATATAAATGATGACATCAAAAGATTCTTTGCTTTAAGAAAAAAGAATTAAATATATTTTTTAATATTTAAGAAAATCGTTACTGCTTCCTCTGTGAGGAAGCAAATGCATTTGCAACTTCATCATAATGAGGAAGCAATGTGCTCAAAAAATGAACACAAAAAGAAAATATAAGTATATTTAGATGGAACACCCGAGATCGAATTCTCAGCTAGTTTTCTGTATCTCGCATTATTTGGCTCCAAATAAGAATTTTTGATTTTTCGAAAAAATTAAAAAAGTTGTTGTTCCAACCTTGTAGGGCGTTCAAAAAGCAACATTTTTCATCTCTTGACTTTTTTTCATATCGTGCGTTATTTGACTTCAAATTTCAATTATCGTCCGTTCGTTTTTTAAATTTCGAAATGTTATAAGTCTGACAATTTTTGTTTATCGAAAAAACGCATAACGATAAATTTTTCGTCTTTTTGAGAACTACGAATATCCCTACATAGGATTTGTAAATTTAAAAAAAGTGGTTTCAAAAATTTTCAAAATGCTTTAACTTTCTAAATTTTTATCTAAAATGGCTGGCTAACGAACTTGACCTTCATTTTACGACACTAAAAGAATATACCAAAGGCCAATCCAATCCGTCAATTCTTTCGAAAGTTATCGTGGTCACAAACTAAAAATCTATAAACACACACGTAAAAACATGTTTTTCGGGTTCAGGGGGTCACAGAACGTGAACATTTGACAAAAACGTGTGGGATCAAATTTTACACAAACCGAATATATTCTCTGGTCAGAGTGTAAAAACAAAAAAAATATCGATGCACGCTATTTATCGCGAAAAGTATTATCTTTTATAAAATTTTGTTTATTGTCCTCTGTAGAGTTCTATCAAACCTCAAATGTACTTTCTTATTTTTTTTATTTTAAGAATTTGAATTTTGAGGTTTCTTTGCTCTCTTGAAATTTTTTTTCCCATGGCACTTACATGCTTTTGCCGCGATATCCTTCAATTGTTTATGCTTCTGCTGATTTCTAAGTAAGTTGATTTATAATTAAATGCATATTTTCTCCAAAAGAAAATCTTATTTTTTTTCGTTTGGTTAGGTTCCGTTAGCACTGTTGGTCAGACGCTGTCTATCTCCACGGAGAAAACTGGACTTTAAACCGTAATATCTTGTTATTAAATTATAGGATGAAGATTTAGATATTTAGATATAATATCTTGATATTAAAACTTAGTATCCGGATATGAAATTATTAATCACAGTTTTTTGCAATCATTAGATGTATTAGCATCTGAAAGTAAAAAATTGATATTGTAAATTTTCCGGTTTCACTTTTTTTAAAGCTCATCAGTACTACGGGGGGTTTTTTTATTGTGAGTCGCCTCGCCACCTTCCAAAATTAGTTTTAAAAAATTCAGAAGCACCCCAATGATATAAAAACTTAAATAAACATTTAATTCAGTAATTTTTAAATGAAAATTTAAATATAATAAAAAAATGGATATAATTGGAATCTGAATTCTTGAGGACGCCACCAACGAAAGCATGTCAATATTGCCGCGATAACGGGTAAATTTTGAAAAATACCATTGAGTTAGTAGTAAAAATCGCAAGAAATCATTAAAAATTTCACAAAATAAAATTAACTATCAAATAAATTTGTGATTTTACAAATTTTGTACCATCTCGTAGAAATTGCCTGGAGGTGGAACGAGTTTTACAAGCGGTACATTATGAAACTTGACTCGCCCATGCGAGGTGGCGTTTCATAGTGCAGCGGATCCTGCTGAAACGAAAGGACGTAAAAAATCCCTTCGAAAGCACCCATCAAAAATTCAAATCGCATTTTTAGAAAGGAAGTTATAGCTGTTTGAAACTACAGCTACCGACGATACGGGTGAAAATTCTACATCCTGTAGTTTGTAAGGGGATGGAAAAAAAAATCTATAAATGGGGAGGGGGTAATGAGCCTACCATCAAGTAGACAAACATATGTGACGCGATCCGAGAAAAGGGACCTACTAGGCAAAAAATCGATTTTCGGATTATGATGGATTCTATAAGTTCTTTAACTGATCTTTTGAGAGGTGCAAGCAGAAATTTTGTATCTGCATTATTTCACAAGATATAAATTATTGAAAAAGAGTTTTTGCACGCGTACCTATAGCCCCTGTAAAATTTCACTTTTGCCTAGTAGGTCCCTTTTCTCGGATCTCGTCACATATTCTGAAAACATGAAGGCAATCCAAAGACATAAAATAAATGTTGGGACAGTTGAGAAATAATGTTCCCATCGTCGATAAATAAATTATTCCAATCTAACAAATTTTTTCTTACTAATTATAGGAAAGTGGCCAACCACTGTATCCATTAGCCGAATACCCTCAAGAACCTTTATTGTACTTGTAACTGCTCGATACAGATTTTGAGTCAAAGGACGCAAGATACGAAGAAAAGTAAGGGGAGTTAAATTAATGTTTTTAAAAAGGCTTACAATATTTCTATTAGCTAGATCTTATTAAAAATTTTAATTTAATTATATTATATCTGTAGTCGTTAACGGTGAGGGGGAGGGGTAATATAGACAACATAGAAAGATTCTCATTGTTGAAACTAAAGATTTTTCCATTTTACTTTGTTACTGAATTGTAAATGTTTCCTGGGATACAACCATATACGAGTTTAAATTAATTTGCAGTCAAATCGATTCTCTATTCTGCTAAATGAAGGCTTTAAACTGATTCCACTGAAGGTGTAGCGATAGTATTCATATATCAATGGAGGGCATTCGGACTCAGGAAATCGCTTAGAAGCAGTTACGCTAGTATTTGTGTTCATTGTCCATTCCGTCTGTCCTACCATTCGTTTATCCCTTTCTATCGGACTCTTTTTAAGGTGATTATTTTCATAAGTTCTCCTACAATAAACGATTTATAGTGAACTTTTGTTCTCACTGCAGGGTACTCTAATTTTTTTTGGTGAATGGTTCGGTATTCTTGCTTGTTCAAGCTTCAGAATAATAGGGTTAAATGAGTATTTTTTCATTTTTTACAGGTGCAGTCCTAAGACCAGAACTTCTTTGTGTAATGCCTGTCTTCCTACTAACTCAGCATGATTTGTTAAATCTTATATCAGCTCACATTAAAAATAAAAATAAAAAATTTAGCACGTGGTATTGGTAAAACTAAAAAACTTACAAGAAAGTATAGCGTCGTTATCGACTTGTAGAAAGTTATGAAAAGTGAATTTTGTTTCCCCAAGGCTTACTGGGTAGAGCACTAGACCGGCAATCGAAAGACCTGGCTTCAATTCCCAACGGGACTAGAGAGATTTTTTTCACAAAATGAAAAATCAATATTGACAAAAATTTTGAAAAAACGACCAGTAGCACAAACAATAACATCAATTATCAGTTCTATTATATGCAGAATAGAATTTTTCACAGACAATGCATTAAGGTCTTGACAAAACAAGCTAAGTGGTTGAAAAAATTTTATAAGACTTAATCAACGTTAACTTAATCAAACTACTCGACCAGCGACGGGTAGTTTGGTAGGAACTATTCATTATAAACGTATATGAGTAATTTTTTCTCAAGCCTACCCACCATAAAATATAACTTTCTCTGATCGAATTCAAATTTGGGTAAAGCGCAGTTTTATTAGGTAGTACTTTACAGGAAAAAATTGTTTTAGATACGATAGTAAATTAAACGAGGTAGGAGAGGGGGAATTTTTGGATTTTGTGCTGCTAGGTCCTATTTCGAATGTACTAAACTCCTTTTGCATAAAATAAACCAAATTTTATCCTATATGTTTTTCATAGAATTTTTCTTGATTTATTGAAAGGTTATAATATTTTTTTAAAATTTTTAATGTTTTATTTGTTTTCGAGAAAATAAATAAAGAGTAATGCGGTACATCGATGGCGCTCGAAACAGCAGGGACGCTCGATCGCAGGTACTTCTTCGGACTAATTCATCGTGACAATTATGAATATCTGTTGTTGGTAGAACTGCTCTCAGCATTTTACAGGGCTGAATCTGTTATTATAGTATTTAAACTTACATTACAGACACTGCAGGGATGTAATACTGAGGAAGTAAATTTACAGGGTGGCCACATGTTAGGGAAGTCAGGGAAATGTCAGGGAAAAAAAATTTATCAGGGAAATGCGAGTAGCTCTCAGGGAAAATAGAAACTGATCTATTATAATAATAATAAATTATAGTTTGTTTAACAGATTTTAGAAAATTTCTAAGGATTTCGAGAGATTATTACGAATTCCAAGGCATTCTTTGAGATTCTCTGGGTTTCTAATGATTTCAATAGATCTTTATGACATTAAAAGATTTCGTGGAATTTTAAAGGATTCCAAGAGATTTTCTATTGACATTTTTAAAATGAATTTAAGGAATTTTTGTAGATTAAATTTAAAGATTTAAAGGATTTTAAGGAATTTAAAATATTGTAGTGGAATTTCAAGAAATTTAAAGATGTTTCTAAAGATTTCAGTGAATTTTAAGCTTTCTCGTGGAATTTTAAAATATTTCAAGATTACCTGAAATTTTAAGAAATTTTTGGGAATTTCAAAAGATGTTGCAGATTTTCATGGAATTTAAAGGATTTTAAATGATTTTGACGAATTTTAAAAGAATTAGTGAAACTTTAAGAGATTTTATGGGATATTAACAAATTTGAAGGGATTTCGTGGAATATTAAGACGTTTCCAGGAATTTCAAGAAAACAAGGATATTTAAGAGATTTCCAAGGTTGTTGTGAATTTTATAGACTTTCGAATTTTAAGTGATTTGAAGTGATTTTAAGTGTTTTTAAAGTATGTCGTGGAGTTTTAAGGGGGAGTTTGGTAACTGACACTCTTTTTAAAGCGGTTTTCGGGATTTTTTTTATAAAAAAACAAATGCAATCTTTTCAAATTTTTAGTATGTTATTGTTTGAATTTTGAAGTGTAAAAAAACAATTTTTTTTTGTTTTTACAAAAATTTGTTGTTGTTTTTTACGGCCAAAGTGAACACGTGAAAAAAAGTTATGTGACTGGCCCACTGGATTGCGGCTCTTCAGGACATCTGAAAAATAAACTCAAATTGATTATTGTTCTGTAGGCTTGTCATTTTGGCAGGAACAAGGATTTTTCATTTTTATTGAAAAATAACAAAATGGCAGACTTTTTAAAAAAAATCACCCTTTTTTCGGAAAACGGGCTATAAATAAAAAAATAATGGACGGAAAAAAATATCCTAGTTCCTGCGATAGCCACTCATGTGTAGAACGTGTTAAAATTTCAGCCTGATCGGTTTAATAAAATATTTTTAATTTAGTGGGCCGACCGAAAAAACGTTGTTTTGAGAAAAACGTAAGTTTAAAGTTTTAGTAAGTTTTTTTTTAGAAAACACATGCTTACTTATACTGACTATTTGCTCTAAAATTTGGTGTTGCTATGCTCCAAAATTAATCTGTACTGATACACAGGTATAAATGTTAGTAAACACAAAACTATAAGAAGGTAAAGTTATATAGTTATAAACAATACAGGGGCCCGACCGTTTGCAGCTGTTGTGCGGCTTACAGTGCGCATCTACAAAGCGTTCTCGACTATGTGCTGTAGCTTCGTGAATATTTCATATTTCAGTCTAAAATTTTTACAATATACTCTCAATATGTTATACTTTCGAAATATGTAAGCAAAAAAAATTGTATTTTTTGAAATTCAGTTACCAGACTCCCCCCTTAAAGGATTTTCTCAGATTTTTATATTTTTAAACGATTCCGTAGGGATTTCAAAAGATTTAAAGTGATATTAGGCGAAATTTTTGAAAAATTTCAATAGCATTATTATTGAAAATTTATTCGCCTTTTTAAAACATTTCTGTCAGGGAAATTTGTCTGAAAATCAGGGAAATATCAGGGAAATTGAAAAACTGAATCTTGTGACTATCCTGATTTAAGTGTATTTTTCAAACTTAATATTTTGTAAGTGAGATAATTGTTATTAAATGTATGTACATATTCCGTTAAACGTTATTTTAAAGCTTATACCTTTGCTCCTTTCTTTTTTTCAATAGCAACGAAAGTCGTATTTTGCTCTTTTCTTTTTTCCAGTAGCAAAGAAACTTATGCTTGCATCTTTAGAAATTTTGAAACCAAAATTTGACAGTGCTGCAACGAACATTCGTGGCAATTAGAAGAAGGAAAGAAGCAAAGGAATAAGCTTAAGGAATAACCAAACTGACTGCCAACCGCACTACCGAACCGACTACTAATCGCACCAACATTGTAAATTAGACCTCTTCGACTAGGGGTGAACCACGAGCTACCATCTCCACAACGACGACTCGAGGAACGACAACCCAGAAGCCAGACCGCAAAGATGTTTCCGAAGCTCCAAGGGCACTACAATTCACGATTCCTAAAAGGGGCGACAAAAGCGGAGGACCTTTGAAAATTGAGTAATTTTCAAAGCCAAGGTGTCAGAAAACAGGACTCTGAAAATTGGATAATTTTCAAAGCCAAGGTATCAGAAAACGCCGAAGGGGCTACATACTGTAGCAAAAGGGACTTTCAAGCGTATTTTCCATTTCAAAAGACGAAAAGAGGGCTCTGAACCGTCTGTTACAAAAATTTAATTCTTCACTGCAATTAACCCACCGCATTCGAAAGCTCCCGCCATGATAGCCCCTTCTAGATCGGCACCCCCTTTCCAGCACTGCAACCAGACCAGTCGAAGGCAGAGACCACACAAGTCATCCTCAAGCCAGCAGCTCACGAGACAAGTACTCGAGTTTTCAAAATGGTGCGAGGAATCCTACAATTCCTGGAGAGAAGCCTGGAGCACTACGGCTTCACTTTTTTTTTAAAGAGGTGGGCCCTCTTTACAACGAACCGGAGAAACCTTCCCAAAATTTGTTTCGGGCATCCCAACCCAAGCCAGCTAGGACAAGCGAACCAGCAGGGCAAAAGTCTCCACTCCGGCAGCGTCGGCCAGGATGGGAACTCCAACCCCCAAAATACCGCCGCCTATCGTGAATATCACCGAGAAGGAACCCGATTTGGAGTTGGTATTCCGAAGATAGTCGACCAACCGGGGTAACATGCGCGGCACTTACCAACAAGCCGCGCATACATTGCATCGAGAGGGTAGCCCTCCCGATCATACACCGAAGGGTACCCCCTCCTCAACGACGACCGGCTGCAGTACTACCAACAGCGAGGAGGACCGCAAGGAACTTCCGTCCCCCACCAACGAGCCTACACCACCTGCGGGCACAGGGCAGCCTGCTTCTGTGCCCGACAACGAGGGGGTCTTTTTAAACCTCCCCCTCGCGGAAGGATACAACTCATACATCCTCCCCATAGACGTCGTAATTCAAGTGCCAGAAGGCATCTCCAGATTCCGGACATGTATCGTAAGTACCAGGTCTAGAAGTATGAAACCGGAATTTGTTTGCAAAAATTACACGCCTGTTGCATGAGAGCGTGGCCCAGTGATGCGAACAGATGGTAATCCAACGGAGCCAAGCCTGGAGAATAAGCGGCATGCGCCAGTATTTTCCAACTGAACGCCTCGACCGTTTCCTTGTCCCGTTTCGCTGTGTGTGATGGGGCATTATCGTGAAGAAAATGACTTTGTTTTGCCTTCTTCGAAAATCCGGTCGCTTTTCTTGTAATGCTCGATTTAAATCGATCATTTGTTGTTGGTAGCGATTCGTGTTGACAGTTTCACCAGGTTTTAACAGCTCATAATAGATAACACCCTTCTGAACCCACCAAACGCACAGCATTGTCTTCTTTCCAAAGCGATTGGGTCTTGCGCGATGTCGATGGTTCGCCTGGATTCACCCATTATTTACGACGCTTAGAATTCTCAAAATAGATCCATTTTTCATCACCTGTCACGATTCGATGGATAAATGACTTTCGTTTGAATCTGTTAAGCAGAATTTTGCAGGTGATTTTCCGATTTTCTTGCTGCCTTTCGTTCAGTTCAAGTGGAACCCATTTTCCAACTTTCTGAATCTTTTACATTGCTTTCAAACGAATGGAGACGGCTTTCTGTGACACATTCATTTGATCCGCGAGTTCTTGTTGAGTTTGAGTATCGTCTTCATCCAATAAGGCTTGCAATTCGTTGTCTTCGCACTTTTTCGGTGGTTTTCCACGATCTTCGTTTCTCACATCAAAATTACCACTTTTCAATTTTTTAAACCACTCCAAACATTGTGTTTTGCCAAGAGCATGTTTACCGTAAGTTTCGACAAGCATTCGATGCGATTCTGTAGCAGTTTTCTTCAAGTGATAACAAAAAACCAGTGTTGTCCGCAAATCGTAGTTCGTAGGCAAAAAACTCGACACACGCAGGGTTAATTTTAGAAATTTTCAATTTGATATCTCAATAAATTTAGAAGTAACGTTGCAGACAAAAAAAAATGTCAGTAAGGTAGGGATCGGATAAGTAATAGATGGCTTTCAGGAATTTTAAGAAATTTTAAGAGATTCCAAATTATTTTAATTAATTTCAATTGATTTCTGAAGAATTCACGGAAGTATAACGATTTTCAAGAGATTTCAAGCCATTTTTAGTGATTTTAAGAAATTTTAAGGAGTTGATTCAAATGTGCAGGAAATCAAATAAAAGTCCTCTAAAGTTACTTAAAAATTATTTTAAATGTTTTAAATCTTATGTTAATTGGAGTTCATTAAAATCTCTTGAAATATTTTGAAATCTCTTCAAATTCCTTCAAATTCGGTAAAATCAGTTAAAATGTCTTGAAATTATGTAAAAACTCTCAAAAGCCCTTTTATATAACTCTTTCTACTCTTTTAAAAATTCCTTTTAAATACCTAAAATGAATCCAAATCTTTTAGTAACTCATTAATTTTTTTAAATCCTTTAAGGTGCTATACTAGTTTTTCACTTTCAAAAAATCGATTTTTTAATTGCATTTTCCGATAGTTTAACATTTCAAAAATAATATCCTAAAATATTAGAGGCGGATCTCAAATATTATCGAAATGGCAAGCTGCTGAAGCGAAGCCGCTCGGCAGCCAGGTAGGATGTAGCCATGGGTGGAGCACCGGTTCCCTCGGCTAAAACCGACGTTAGAGGTATAAATGTGATCCTCTCATTTCCCCGAATAAGTATGATAAATTTAAATCTGTAAATTTAATGATAAATGTAAGTATGATAAATTTAACTTTATAACATAAAAATCAGTAGTTAAAACTTTAAACGCGTTTTCCTCGAAATACCATTTTTCAAAATTGCTGCAGTTCTAACTCGCGAACAAATCAATGAATCGATTCGAAATTTATAGGCTATACTCAGCACATGTTTCGACATACCCTGAACCACGATTTTTTTTGATCCGATAAAAAATGCAAATTTGCAATGCAAAAAACCGACGTTTATCGCCCTTTTTTTGTTTTCTCATTTCAGGCACTTTGAAGTTACTTACAACTGCAGCAAATTTGCTACTTTTTTTTATGGACCTCTAAAAAGTGGCTTATATCTCGGCTATCACTGGATTTTTTGACATGAAAAAATTTGTAGTGGGTCAGTATATGTCAGGAATATCAGGATTTGCAAGTGGTTGTTCGATTTTATGTAAACTTAGTGAAATTATAGTGTTATATAAGAGACATTTGGGGACCAAAAATTTTTTGAAAATTTTCAAACTTACGGAAGTTACGTCATGTTGAATTTCGGCATCACTTTTTTTTAAATATCTATATATCTGAAACCATTGAACAAATTTTAATGAAATTTGAAAGTGTTATAGATAAAAGTATAAGCTTTAAATTAAAAATTCCAAAAAAAATTTTTCTTTTAATTTTGACCCAAAAAATGTCAAAAAAAATTTTGAATTCAGTTTTTCGTCAAGAAGGGAAAAAATTTCTCTTTTCTTGTTAAGACAATTTAATTCTTTATAATTATATCCTTAATTAAAAAAAATTGATGGAGACTCTTCTAGATCACGAGATAATGTCATTTTAGTGGTATCGTGCGCTGCCACTACGCTGCTCTCCCAGTGTCGCACACTGGGGCATTAAAACCTGACATAAATCGATGTAATCAGGGCGGGCGGAAAAGGTGGGTATGGTGGGTAGTACTACTCACCTGAAACTTCTGTAATTCCATGGAATTTCATGGAATTCCCCCCATGGGGGAGGGAATTACCCACCCGAACTGAAACTGTTCCGCCATACCTAGATGTAAAACTTACTAAAAATTATTCGCAGTCGGTTAGATTAACAAAAAAAAATGTTAATAATGTTATAAAGAAACTAATGAAAACGAAACTCATTTTTTCGTTATTTGCAATGATTAGCTACTTAAAATCCATAGCTTTTTTATGAAATTCGACAGATACTAATGTGCGATTACAATTAGTCAAAAATAGCCGACTTTTAACAATTACTTAAACAATTTTTGTAAACATATACACATTTCGACCATTTTTTCATGATTTTGTTGCCTAATCAACTAAGCCTTTTCATGAAATAATGTCAAAATGTGCAATTTTGGAATTGAGGCACACTGGGAGTTCTTTGCTACGTCTCATGGTAAAAGTCCATGCCATGGTATTGGAGGAACTGTTAAGCGAGAAGCTGGTCAAGCTAGTTTACAGCGTCCAAGCAACAAACAAATCTTGACAGCCAAAGATTTGTACAAATGGGGCACTGAGGCTTTACCCATTATAAAGTTGCTCTTCTGCTCTGAGAAAGATCACAACAAGAAAGCTCGAAATTTGAAGAATCGCTTTGGAAAAGCTCAAGCGATCACAGGTACCAGAAGCTTTCACTCTTTTATCCCAATCGGTGACAATAAAATACAGTGTAGGCAATACTCTGCTTCCACGGAATCCTTTGAATTCGAAATAGAGAAAAGGCTTAAACGAAAACGTAATCAGTGAGAGGCAAGGGGAACTGACTCAGAAAGCACCCCGATATGTGAAAGGCAAGGGGAACTCACTCAGAAAGCACATTTTTTTTGTTAATCTAACCGACTGTGAATAATTTTTAGTAAGTTATTACATCCAGGTACGGCGGAACAGTTTCAGTTCGGGTGGGCAATTCCCCCCCCATTGGGGGAATTCTATAAAATTCCATGGAATTCCAGAAGTTTCAGGTGGGTAGTACTACCCACCATACCCACCTCTTCCGCCGGCCTTGATTACATCGATTTATGTCATGTTTTAATGCCCCACTGTGCGACACTGGGAGAGCAGCGTAGTGGCAGCGCACGGTCCCACTAAAATATCATTATCTCGTGATCTAGAAAAGTCTCCATCAATTTTTTTTTTATTAAAGGTAAAATTATAAGGAATTGAATTGTCTTAACAAGAAAAGTGAAATTTTTTCCCTTCTTGACGAAAAACTGAATTCAAAATTTTTTTCGACATTTATTGTGTCAAAATTAAAAGAAAAAATTTTTTTGGAATTTTTAATTTAAAGCGTATACTTTTATCTATTACACCTACAAATTTCATTAAAATTCGTTCAATGTTTTCAGAAATATAGATATTTCAAAAAAATGTGATGCCGAAATTCAACATGGCGTAACTCCCGCAATTTTGAAAAATCGACCCCATTTTCAGTACTAGAAAATAGTATAGCCCCTTAAAGTCTTTTTATGCCTTGAAACAAGTGTAGTTCTAATGTAGGTCTAATTTTAATTCTTTTTGCACAAAATGAAAAATTCAAGTTATAACCTAAATCTTTGAACTTTTTGTTTTATTTAAAGAAAATTAAAAGTAAGACACTTTTTATTATTATTTAAGGATTGAACAGTAGTATGTATAAAGCAAAAAAAATCTATTAGGTGCGCAACTAAGTTCTCGCTGTTTGTCAATAGAAGGCTCCAGCAGTAAGTGCTGGTCGATTTTGACATGTTCAAAACGTCATGAACCAAGCTTAGAGATATGGTAAACAAACTATTTTGACAGATTAGTGATTTTGTTTTGGCGTCATATACTTTTGGTTGTGTGAAAATGTCTGATTTTGTGCCAAATAATCGTCATTTGCGGGAAGTGTTGATTTTCTTCCTTCATTCGAAGAAAACGGCGGCTGAAGCGCATCGAGAGCTCCAAAAAGTTTACGGAGATGCTGCTCTAAGTGAAACAACGTGCCGTGATTGGTTCCGTCACTTCAAAGACGGTGATTTCGATGTTGACGACAGTCCGCGTGAAGGAAGGCCAAAAACCTTCGAAGACGCTGAATTGGAGGCATTGCTCGATTAGGATCCGTGCCAAACGCAAGAAGAGCTTGCTTCAGCATTAGGAGTTACCCGCCAAGCCATTTCCAAGCGATTGCATGCGTTGAGAATGATTCAAAAACAAGGAACTTGGGTTCCTTATGATTTGAAGCCAAGGGACGTTGAGCATCGTTTTTTCGCTTGTGAACAACTGCTTCAGCGGCAAAAAAGGAAGGGTTTTCTTCATCGCATCGTGATGGGTGATGAAAAATGGATTCGTTACAGCAACCCAAAGAGAAGAAAGTCATGGGGACTGCCCGGTCATGCTTCTACGTCGTCGGCTCGGCCGAATATTCACGCTGCGAAGTTTATGCTGTGTATTTGGTGGGACCAGGTCGGTGTTATTTATTATGAGCTGTTGAAACCGAACGAAACCATCACTGGGGAACGGTATCGACTTCAATTGATGCGATTGAGCCGAGCACTGCGCGAAAAACGGCCACAATACGAGCAGAGGCACGAAAAAGTTATTCTACAGGATGACAACGCTCGGCCTCACGTTTTCAAACCCGTTAAAACCTACCTAGAAACGCTCAAATGGGAAGTCCTACCCCACCCGCCGTATTCCCTAGATATTGCACCGTCCGATTATTACTTGTTCCGGTCGATGGCACATGGTCTGGCTGATCAGCAGTTCCACTCATATGAAGATATCAAAGAATGGCTTGATTCGTGTATAAACTCAAAAGATGAACACTTTTACCGTAACGGTATTCGAGCTCTACCAGAAAGATGGGGAAAAGTTGTATCTAACGATGGGCAATACTTTGAATGATTCATTTGTAACCATTTTTTCACAATAAAGTTTCATTTTCATAAAAAAAAACAGCGGGAACTTAGTTGCTAAACACCTCAATCGCTTGCTTGACCAGTTTTGCTGTGTGTGATGGTGCAAGTGGTTTTTCGGTTTTCCTACTGTCTTTCTGTCAGTTCTTGAGGAACCAATTTTCCCATCTTCTGAATCATTCCCATGGCTTTTAAACGTATGGAGACAGCTTCTCGTGTCACATTTAATAGATCTGCGAGTTGTTGTTGCGTTTGAGCATCATCCTCATCCAACAATGCTTGCAATTCACTGTCTTCAAACTTTTTCATTTGTCTTCCACGTTCTTCGTTTCTCACGTTAAAATCGACACTCTTTAATTTTTTAAACCACTTAAAGCACTTTGATTTACCAAGAGCATGCTCACCGTAAGCTTCGACAAGCATTAGATGAGATTCTGCAGTAGTTTTCTTCAAATGGTAACAGAAAATCAATGCTATCCGCAAATCGTAGTTTCCAAGTACAAAATTCGACATGTTCAACATTCTTACTAACTATACTGTTGTATGAAACTTATATTGTTGAGTTTAAAATCTTTGTCAGAGATGTCAACAAGGAGATGGGGCCAATGACGCGGTTCGACGGTAACTACATTGACAGCTAAGGCCAACTATGGGCAAATTCCGGTTTCATATTTACAGACCTGCTATTGTCACAATACTATATATTCTTAAATTAAGAAAACATATTCTTTACGCTAGTTAGAAACTATCGAGTTAGGATAATGTACTATTCCCTCTTAGAATAAATTTTCTCAGAACAAGAAAATATACATTTGTTCTAAGGATACGGTACCAAGTACATATTTTCATGCACCAATTCCATATACTATTGTCCCCATTCGTACCCATCATTGACTTGAATCAAGTAAAATTTACTTGATCCAAGAAAAATTTCTGTGCATCGCGGTTTACTCCGCCATTTTGGAACATTTTCGTGTCTTTTTTTTTTAAACATAGTTCGAAATTTGATGAAAATAACCTTGAAAGATTGATTGTTTATGTTGTTTTTTTATATGAAAAAAAAATTCTCAAAAAGCACCTTTTTTCGGGCTCTAGAGGAACTGACCCCCTTAATTTAATTGTATTTTCTCGAAGTTCGTCGAAGTGAATTTCATGATTAAAAATGAAACGAAAAAATACTAAAAAATGTAATTTTAAATATAAGTCTTGAATGTTAAGTAAAAGAGCATTAACACGAGTTTGATATTCTCGCTGCTTGTCGTTACTTGACATAAATATTTCTCAGCTCGGTGGCTATCAGAGAACTGAAGAGCATCATACGCGAAAGTCCTTATATCGCCACTAAATTGATGTTGACAAAGGATTTTGTTGCATCCGGTAAGATGACATCATATTCGGTTGCTATTAAATGAAATTCCAAGTAAAACACATCATTGTTATGGCTAAAAGAAATCTGATAAATAAAAATTTCAGATTTCTATATAATAATCGTTAAAGAACACTTCTGCGAAAAATTTCATTCACAGCAATAATGCTACAGGAAGGATCACGTGACAGTTTGATATTCTTTTGTTTGTCACTATTTAACATGTGTGATATTTGTTACTTTTATTAAGAAAGTACTTTATTACATCTGGTGAGCATATAGTAGGTAACATCATCAGTAACCGATATCAACAATTCTAGTGAATATGAATGTTATCAAGACTTTAGACTATTAAATAATTCATTCAGAGTTCTAGAAAAATCGTTTAAACGAAATTTCATAGTATTCCACATCAAAAATAATTCTAAGAAAAACTTCATTCACAGCAATAAAACAAAAGAGTTTCAGGTGATATGTTTGATTAATAATTCAGATATCTATCATATTAACGAATTCTCAGAAACACCTAAACAAGTCCAATGAAATTTTTTCTCGGTGCCGGAATCTGTATTTAGAACGCAGGCTGCCTATCTACTTGTGTTCATAGGGTTCAGCAGGGTTTATACCCGTGCAGGTAATCTAACCTCAAAGTTCATAAGTCACTTGTGTAGTAATGTTTAGACCATACAATGAGCATTGAATTGAGGTAAATTTGTTTAAACAAATTACTTTTACGTAAATTTTTTATAAACAATTGAAATTTTCAATGTGTTCTTCACGCTAAAAATAAAAAAACTTGTGTCATATTATGCGGAGAACGTTCCCGTTTAAGAAGATGTACTCAAAAGTTTGTCCTTCTCATATATCATTTCGGAGATATCCAATTATTTGTCCCTGCTTACGCCCGCTTAGTACGCGGCGTGCTTCGCCGCAGCTCGTCAGCAAGGCTTTTGGTTCTTTGCGCTTAATGCAGAATTAGTTGTAAAATTCACAGAGGGATATAAAAAGTCGATATTCAGAGGAGTATACTACTTTAATAATTAAGCTGTCATTACACTTAGTAAACAAAACATGGAATTTTACAATCTAATGTAACAGCAACAGAATATTCCTATATTCTTAGTCTATACAGGGTGTCCCATGTCTAACTGTCCGGACCTATATGGCTGTATAGAGAAAAAAAAAACAAATCGAAAGTTCCT
>JAUESH010009475.1:0-16175 GCA_032275165.1 Synergus magnus
GTTATCAGTGCTCTCAAAGTTGGCTCCCTGCGCGCGCAGCATGTGTTGGCGTCCCGTTGGAGAAATTCTGACATTGGTTGTAATCTGGCGCGCGATTCAAAATCGAATTAAATGTATACGATTTTGAATCACGCGCCAAATTTTGACCAATGGCCAACTTTGAGAGCACTGCCAGTTATTTCCGATCCCGCCAAATATCGTCGAGAACAGGATAAAGTAAAAGTAAACCATTGATTAAGCTGCGAGGGTATTCTCCAAATATTGTTTTCTAGCAAATTTTAGCGAATTTAAATCTAAAAATGGTCGCAAATGGCAAGATGTACGTCCTAAAACGAAGTAAGTAACCTACAAAATATGTACATTATTAATTGGTAAATTAACGTAACTTCTTCTCTTGATTCTTAACCTCTTCAATTTATTACGACTTCCAAAGAAATTGTCAAACCTTTTACTAAAATATTTTCTTTACCACGAAATTCATCTGAACAAATTTTTTATTTATCATCTGTCATAAAACTGTTTTTGATTTTCCAATATGATGCCATGGAATTTTACACAAACAAAACCATTGTTTTAAATATGATTTTATACAATTGTATACTTACATATGATTAACTTCATATAAAAATATTACCAGCGTCTATTCCCTCGCAATTTTTCTTTCTATTTTTGAAGTACATATTTAAAATTAAATGAAATTTATTGATCATGTCCCTTAAGGAACAACTCATTACACTCAGACAGATAACTCTAGTGTAAACACAAAACAAAAACGGCCGACCAAGTCTACATTGTAATAACAATAACAGCAACAGGTAATAAAAAATAAAAATAAAGCACACCATCAAATTTTTTATTTAAAATTTTGTGTACACGGGCAGGAAACATTATTAGTATGTACAAATAATGGATATTTTCCGCTGAATATTTCAAAAAAATAATTGTCGCCAGACATACGGTTTCATTTTCTTTACCAGTCCCCAAAGTTTAAGCGAAAAATACTAATTATTTGTGGTAAAAAAGTTTGTGAAACTGAATTACTGAAATGGTAAGTATCATATGCCCTTAATTTTTTATTTGCATAAAGCCAGTGATTAAAAAAACATTTTTTTCTGTATAGATGGACGCAAAGAGGAAGTTCATTTCGACAAAATAACTTCGAGAATACAAAAACTATGCTATGGTCTCGACATGGATTACGTAGATCCAGTGAGTTGTTTTCTTTTAAATAAATTAAAAAAAAAAAAAAAAGAAAAACACCTATAATTCCAAGAAAATAAAATGAATATACGTGTAGATAAAATTTGGCTAAATAATACCTAATTGAATAAGATTAGCCTCGAATGAGATTTGATAAAATCCGATATCTTTCTTTTTTAGCCAGCAATCACTTTCCGCGTGATCAACGGTCTTTACTCTGGAGTGACCACAGTTGAGTTGGACAACCTTGCTGCCGAAACTGCTGCAACAATGACAACTAAACACGCCGATTATGCAATTTTGGCCGCGAGAATAGCAGTTTCAAATCTCCATAAAGAAACGAAAAAGGCATTCAGCGGTAAGTACAAACACCCAATTTAGGATTTTTAATAGTTGGTTAAATCTCTACATATTAAACTATTTTTTTCCTTTTCAGAGGTGATATCCGATTTGCACCACATGATGGATGAAAACTTAAAGAGAAAAATGCCGGTGATCAACAAAGAGTGCTACGACATCATTCAGAAGCACGCGGAAAGATTAAATTCAGCCATAATCTACGATCGGGATTTCAGTTATAATTATTTCGGTTTCAAGACCCTAGAACGAAGCTATCTACTCAAGATCAACGGAAAGGTAGTTGAGAGACCGCAGCACATGTTGATGAGAGTCGCAGTTGCTATTCATCGTGAGGATATCGATAAAGTTATTGAGACATACAATTATTTGTCTGAAAGATACTTCACCCACGCATCACCAACTTTGTTCTCTGCGTGCACGATGAAGGAACAGATGTCCAGGTTATTTGCAAAATGAATTTTTTTATTACAGAACAAGAGAGTTATTAGGAATTGATCTTATTATACATTTTAGAGTTTATCGAAAAGTTTTGTTAGTAAATAGTAATTTATTCAAAATTTATTTATTTTTCAGTTGTTTCCTCTTGACGATGTCCGAAGACAGTATTGAGGGCATCTACGATACACTAAAGAGATGTGCCTTAATTAGTAAATCAGCCGGAGGAATCGGTGTCAACATCCACTGTATTAGAGCAAAAGGAACACGCATCGCAGGAACTTTTGGCGAATCCAACGGTCTTGTTCCGATGATTAGAGTTTATAATGCTACTGCTCGTTACGTAGATCAAGGTGGAAACAAGAGGCCGGGAGCGTTTGCACTTTATCTAGAACCCTGGCATGCTGATATCTTTGAGTTTCTAGACCTTAAGAAAAACACTGGTAAATTATTTTAATCTTAAATTCTAAAATATCTTAATATCTAAAATATCCATATTATTACCTTTTAAATGATACAATTTACAGGGAAAGAAGAGTACCGAGCACGAGAATTATTTTACGCTCTTTGGATTCCGGATCTCTTTATGAAACGAGTTTTGGAAGATGGGACTTGGACTCTAATGTGTCCTCACGAATCTCCAGGTCTGGCTGATGTATGGGGCGAAAAATTTGAAGCTCTATATACAAAGTACGAAAAAGAAGGTAACTTCAGGCGTCAAGTTAAAGCAAGAGATCTATGGACAGCAATCTTGATCTCGCAAGTCGAAACTGGAACACCTTATATGCTTTACAAGGATCACTGTAATAGTAAATCAAACCAGCAGAATGTTGGTACGATCAAATGTAGTAATTTATGTACAGAGATCGTTGAGTATTCTAGCCCAGATGAAGTGGCAGTATGCAATTTAGCTTCAATCGCAGTCAATATGTTTGTTAATTCCAACACTAAGTCTTTCGACTTCATTAAACTCAAGGAAGTTGCCAAGATCGTTACGAAGAACTTGGACAAGATCATTGATAATAATTTTTATCCTATTCCTGAGGCGGAAAGATCAAATAAAAGGCATAGGCCGATTGGTAAGAAAAATTTAATTAGCATCAACTTACAGTGTGATTTTATCAAATATTGGACGTAACAGTGAATTGATTATAAAACATGTTTTATAATTTTAGGAATTGGTATTCAGGGCTTAGCAGATGCATTTCTGTTGATGCGTTTACCGTTTGAAAGCGAAGAAGCTCAGAAGCTAAACATACAAATATTTGAAACTCTCTATTACGGTGCCCTGGAAGCTAGTTCTGAAATCGCTGAAGATAAAGGTCCTTATTCTACTTATGAGGGAAGCCCAGTCAGTAAAGGCGTAAGTTTCAAAAAATCAAATTAATATGTACAAAATAGCTTTTATTTTCTATTTAATCAGATTTTAGTCAAACTTACATTTAATAAATATTAAAAGGAGCGGGGAGAAAATGATTTAAGTTAAAAATAATAGAGCCGATTATTATTAATCAATTAATGAAATTTGGATTAAATTTTAGATTTTGCAATATGACATGTGGAAAGTTACGCCGACTGATCTGTGGGACTGGAGTGCTTTGAAGGCAAAAATCCAGAAGCATGGAGTTCGTAACTCTTTGTTAATTGCACCAATGCCGACTGCGTCAACTGCACAAATTTTAGGAAACAATGAATCGATTGAACCTTACACTAGCAACATATATTCGAGGCGTGTTCTCTCTGGAGAATTTCAGGTAGTCAATCCTCATCTTCTGAAAGATCTTACGGAGCGAGACCTTTGGGACGAAGATATGAAGAATGAGATCATTGCAAACAATGGCTCTGTGCAGGTATAAACTGAATTAATATTTTAATTTTAGTATTTTATTTTTAATACTTAATTTACAAGGAAAATTTGCTTTCAGAACATTGCAGCGATCCCGAACGACTTGAAAGAGTTGTATAAAACCGTATGGGAAATCAAACAAAAAACTATTTTGAAAATGGCAGCAGACCGTGGCGCTTTCATTGATCAGTCACAATCTTTGAATGTTCATATGCTTAAGCCAACAACAGAAACGCTAACAAGTATGCATTTCTATGGTTGGCAAATGGTAATGTTTTAAAATCTTGTTTAATGAACAATAAAAACATTAAAATCGCATTAAACTGCAAATCTAAGCTATACCATTTAATTTTCAGGGCTTGAAAACCGGAATGTACTATCTGCGTACGAAGCCCGCAGCAAATGCGTTGCAATTCACTGTAGACAAAAGCAAACTAAAATCTGGTGCTGTTGCAAATGGTAGCAGTCCAAGTAATAAAGATCTAAAGGAAGAGAACAAAGAGGATTATGACGCAGTTCTTGCTTGTTCTCGAGAAAATGGTGATTCCTGCATGGCCTGTGGATCATAAGTGCAGATATCTAGGTTACTTTTACACGAATTTTGTGAATAGAGACTGTCTCACGAGAAAAAAGTTCTATATATTTTTAGTGCCTATTATTCTTTAATATTGTACTTATTTCTATTTCTAATTACATGAATTTTTATAGAAAATCTTTGTGGATTTTACTTAAAAATTCATTCATTTAAAAATGTTAGGCGTATAAAAGTCGACATTCTTGCTGTTGTTTAACGTGTGCTACATGCGCTTTTAAATTGGAAAATGCTGCTCATTATTTCAAAAGTAGTGTAGCGAAACAGAGGTAAATTCAATATACCATTCCGAAACACCAGGTGTACACAATTAATGCTTGGGATAATCACGAAATGAGATGGGGCCATATGTTAACGTATCATAGGACCACATAGGACGCTCTGGCACGTGCCAACTATTTGAACGTGCACCTTTATACTGTTCGGACGGTTATCATAAAATTAAAAACAAGTTTTTTTTAGTGAGCAAAATTAATACTTAACTTAATATTACTTCCCATATTTTTACTATAAGAATTTAATTCATTTAAGAGATAATGCTGCAAAAATTCGGTACCAAAAAAGGGGAGCAATACATGTGATAACTTTTTGAAATTCAAAAAATAATACACGTTCTTCTTGAGGAAAATATGGCATTAATGTCAAAACATCAACAACTCACTTCGCCGCTTATCGAATATTCTTTTGAAATTCTGTATACAACATTACAAAAATGAGAATACTACTAAACGATTATTTTACCGATAATCATACGACAATGTTATCGCAAAGAAAAGACAGAATACTTAACAGTGAAAAATTTGTTGGTATGGATACCACTGGAAATCCGGAAGTTTATAAAAGAGGACAGTGTGATACAGTCACATCCTTCATGTCACAAAAGTAAGTTGTATCAGTCTTAAGGACGTTGGATTCAAGTTTTAAACTCAAAATTCGATTTCTTCATTTTACTTCACAAATATTATAATTAGATATTTTTTCGCTCTATAGACACGTTTATATTTCTAAAAGAAGTACGTATACAAAGCGGAAAAATATCTAATTATAATATTTGATGATTAAAATGAGGAAATCAAGGTATACAATATTATTTACTAATTTTTAAAACATTTATGTGCAGGTGTGATACGAGGTGTTTTGCAGATGAAGCAACTTCATCTAGATCTTCGATTTTGTACAAGTTTGATACGATAAAAAGAGAGCCACTGAATTACAAAATTTCAACATTGGTACCGGTTCATCAAACGACTCCGAATGACAGAGACTTCACTAATCTTTCTACTCATTCGGAAGAATCCTGCTGGCACACAGTTTCTTTTATACAGGTGAAAAAATTATACTACTAATTTGTATATGTAAGAAAGATCCCTATAATCTCAAAATTCAATCTTCATATTATTCAAAAAGAATTTAAAATACAAATTTTTTCGCTCTGTACCGATAATTCTAGTTAAAAAATGAATTGGTATACAGAGCGAAAAAATATCTAGTTATAATATTTATCAAGTAAAATGAAGAAGTCGAATTTTGAGTTTAAAACTTTGAACCAACATTCTTAATAGGGAAATCGAAGCAAATGCAATGAGCAAAATATTTTTTTAGAAATATGTTATACATGTACCTATTATTGTAATTTTGCTAGATAGATGAATATATTGTTTAATATTATTTTAATAAGTTTCATTAACATGATAGGACGTTGATGTATCTAAAACAAACTGCAGTTCCCAGAAGAGAGGACGTACAAAATCAAGAAATGTGTCGTCCTCACCAAGACGATTGGCAGCAAATGCTCGTGAACGTAGACGTATGAGTGGCCTAAATGATGCCTTCAATAAATTGCGACAAGTCGTTCCTAATTTGGGCGTTGATTATAAGCTTAGTAAGTTCGAAACGCTTCAAATGGCTCAAATATACATAACTGCTCTTCGTGAACTTTTAGAAAGGCACAGTAAAAAAGATCAAAAGTAAGGCTAGAATTTGTATTTTAATTTGTTATTCATTTCTTATTTGGATCCAAGTTCTAATCTCAAAAATCGATTTCTTCATTTTACTCAAAAAATATTATAACTAGATATTTTTTCGCTCTGTAACATTGTTCACTTTTTAAATATAAATATGCATACAGAACGAAAAAATGTATAATTTTAATACTTTTTGCGTAAAATGAAGAAATTGAATTTTGAGAGATATAAATTATAATATTTGTTGAGTAAAATGAGGAAATAGAATTTTAAAATAATTATAAAGTTTTATATCAGTTTTCTTTGAGGGCCGCACAGAAAAAATTAGTCTAATAATAATAAATAAATTTTCAATTTCAATAAAACATAATAAATACAAAAAAAAAATGATTTGAAAATACATTTCTGAAACGCCGTCTAATGGTAAAGATTGAATTCCATATGATGTCACTAGCTGTACACTGAATGTAGGGAAAAGCCAAATTATTAAAATCAAAGATATTAGTACCTATGTTAAAATAACTTATAATATTAATAATTATTAAATTGCAAGTTATAAATATTTTTCTTGATAAGAGTGTGAGTCAGTCTGTCACAAGAATAAACTTTAAAAGCAGTGTATATAATTTTTCGAATATGTTACATATATATATATATTGATCATTACACATGACGAATAAAATTTCAAATCACACATATGTAATACTACTTTTATTAAATTATAAAAAAAATTGCCACATTCTGTGTTTCATTTTAAAGAAGACATTTTACAATAAATAATCTAAGGAACAATATATGGAAATTATGATGCGTACAAGTTGAGCACTTTTCTTGAGTATCTACTCTCGTCGACTTGAGTTGCGGGAGAAGAGGGCTCTGCTCTGTGAATTCTAGTGAATTCTATAAACATACATTCACTCTGACCCGGACGTCAGTGTGGATGTCTATAGCTGAGAGGTGAGACTTTGGTGTATATCGTGTATATTCTATGGGCGGGGCCTTCAACAGCTGGCAGATGTCTCCCACTAGCGTAAACCTACGCGAAGAGAAAGTAGTTCGTCTTCTTCACACAAATATTTCTATCAGCTAAAATGCAAACGACTTTTCTCGTGTTAAACTCCATTTATGAGATATCCGTTGAATTGATTTGAATCATTTTAACCAGAAAATCAATTTTTTCTACAAGAATTTTCTGTAAGAGTTGACTGAGACCGAGATTCGTCTCTGAAATCTCACTATGCAGGGCTGAACCCTTCCCTCCTCAACTCCCCAGGTCATACTTAATTATTTTAACTAAAAGAGATTTTTCGTATTTCTATTTGAAGTATCCTTTGAGCAAGTTCTAAAAAATTGCTGATAGAAATGTTCTTGATTATAATATAAATTGAGACTAAAAGCATTTCATAACTTTATAAAAGAAAAATGAATCTGCAACGCAAGCCGACTTACTGTTAGTCTCCTCATATTAAACAAGTTAGGGAGATATTACTGAGGTTAGTCAAGTCAGTCCACCGAGACCATTTTTTTTTTGTATGTTATTGTGTGGGGTCCATTCCGCTTGATGTTTCGATGTCACTACTTCGACATGTGGGAGGCGCCCCACGGAGCACCACTGTTAGGCACGGGCCTGAGAGACCGCGGCGGTGGAGTAATTTGCAACAGGGCCCCTCAGCTGTTTCCCGCCAAAGATCGCCATTACAAAACGCGTTCGCCGTTCGGGCGTTGTGTGTGCGCGCCGCGAGTGGCTGTCCCGTGGACGAGTCTCGGTGCGTGTACCCGGGTATCCACAAAATCAACGGCAAATAATAATTGTGTCAACGGAGTTCTTTTCTTTGTCCCTCGTGTGTTGTGCGCGACCCGCTGCGACGATAATTTAGTGACGTGCGAGTGTCAGCTGGACTGAATCCCCGTGCCGGTGGTGTGGAATCGTGAAAATTGGGTGCGCGGGATAGGTGGTGCCGTAGAATTAGCAAGATATGTCAGTGTTTCATAGTGACGATAGGATTCTGCTAGAGGAAATTGTCGAAACGACCGAAGAGCAAGAGGATCTTTGTAGGTGAGTCCATTTTCTCTCTGAGCTCGTGAAATATTTGCGTGTCAATAATCCTGGCTGCTGCCACCGCCGCCGCCATCCGCCATGTGTCGTTTACTCGTTTGTCTGCCTGGCCACTGGTAGTCGCGACGTAATCGAGATTTTTCGCGATGACGCCACGTCAAAGTTTTGACGCATAGGTTCCCATCAGTATCTTTTTAAATGCAAATTGCACTCATTGTCAATGGATTTTCGCACAAACACATGTACACATACATGCACACATGTAAAGTTTTTCAGAAGAGGGAGTTTGTTCAGAGTAATAAAACCGGCTTTTCTTCCTCCAGGCAGAGCAGGGGCGTATGATGTGGCGCACAAGATTATAGTAATTGTTCCAAATTTCAAGTAGGCTGCTTGTCATTTGTAGGTTGGTGAATTGAAATTAGAATTGAGTGGAATTACCAAATTTCCCTCATTCATCCAGGAAGTAACAACTGTGTCCTAAACTCAGCTGATAGACACCGGCCGGCCGGCGAATTCTTACTTGTAATTTTGTTACCTTATTATGCTTGTGAATTTCGTTTTTTTTTTTTTTTTATTAAATTAGTTTTTCTTTTATTTTTTTCATGTATGTATTGAAATGCAACTCAGAGAGGTTTCTATACTACTGGATTTTGTTTGAGTTGTAATTTTGACATCCGATTCGCCCGTCGCGCACGTACACGCCCAAATGATGGAGAGCTACATAAATCTCGATATTTTACTTCACGTAATGTGAATCCTTTTAATTTCTTGGTCATGAGGAACTATAATAGATTTTCGGTACGAATAATCAGTTTTTGATAATTAGATTAGACACTGTGATTTTTTTAACGCCAATGAGTAAATTAGTATAGCAAGAAGATAATGTTTGCCAAAATCAATTTCCTCCATTCGAATTTCGTTATGGAAAGTTATATCGTATGATCCATGCGTAGGTGAGGCCTAGATGCGAAACACCCACGTGTTTGCGTCCTGCAGCAGATTACTTTGAAGCACTACATAGTTTAAACGCTTATTGATTTTTGCGGAGTACAACCGCACGCACACATTTTTATATAAAGCGCCGTTCAAAAAATACGTAGCGCCTTTGGGTGAAGAGGGGGTCAATAAAAATACAACGCTACATTACAATATTGCGAATAACCGGCTGCGATTTTGAAAATCAAATTACTGGTATAATTTATTTTTCTCAAGACATTTTTTTTTAATTTAACATTTCATAATTTATTGTGACATGGGTAATCAGCAAAAAACAAATTTAAGGGAAAAAAAATGTTCAGTTCAGCGAATGGGTGAGAGAAAAACAACCAACAAAGGCGAGAGAGTTCTTTGGTATTTGCAACGAGTGACCGATGGACTTGCGTGTGTGTGAATGGTTGTGTCAGACACGGGTTACGTAAAAGATACGTTGTTGCACAATAATTGACATCTATAAATAACTCATATAGTACGCGCCAGCTCGGTTCTCGACTCCTTGTTTACATATTTTCATCGCCTCCCTTTCCCCTTCCCTTCTTTCCCCCCTCCCACTCAATCTCTCTCTTTATATTTCGAGTTTCTTCGACGTGCAAAAAAGTCATAGCTCAGACTCAGACCTCTGCGCGCAACAATGAATTCAATGATCACTGATCAGTGGAATGTAATAGCAACATGGTGCATTTCGATATTTTTACAACTAAAATAGTTCCTAGTGGTGATGCTGATATTTCTGCGACTATCCTATCTCGTACCTTCATTTTCGAATAAAAAATACAATTCTTCGCAAAAGGACAGTCGAGTATAAACTTCGAATAATTTTCACAGTCTTTCTTCTATTCCTTAAAGGGCACACTTCTTTAAAATGACATAAAGAAAAAAGTTTGCCCGCTTGTAACCCGAACATTTTAAAATTCTTCCTAATGCATTCGGAAATAATTTCGAATTGTAATTGAAGTTTTTTCTCAGAATATAGTAGGAAAAAGTTCCGAATATAGCTTGAAAAGTAAATATTTCGTTGAAAATTTGTACATTCTCATCAAATCAGAAGGTATTGGTTTTGTTTTATGTATTTTTTTCTTTGTTAAAAATTTAATTTCTTCAGAAAATACATTTCAATATACTGGTGCATACGATTATAATCATATTAATATATGGGCCATACACATTTCTGGACTACGTATGTACATATTTCAAATAGGGGGACGAAATCGTTATTATAGCCTGTATATATGTATGTATATGTATGCATTATGTATGATGCTTTAGTAAACGACTTGGTACTACTTCATTAATAATTTCTTACTGATTCAGATTTAGAGATCGGTATAGGTGATTGTATTATAAGACTTGACTTTGCATGATGTGTGAAGCAAGCCAGGCCCTTTTCCGGGTTATTATAGTTTTGCGAGTTATATTTTAAAATGAAATAATAACACCTTTTCTTGACAAAACTCATTGTTTTTGTTATACAAATTTGTTTATTCAAGTTAAGAATAACATGTGTTTCTCTCTTGAATTTTTCAAATGTATGAGTGCTGTTGCTCACGATTTGCATGTGTCATGTCGTGAGATGTAAGCTAAAAAAAACTTTTGCACTTTTCTGGCCTCGTCTAGGAATGGACTTAACTCGTTCATTCACATAATATCTTCCTACGATTTAACCGAGAAAGACCGGAAATCTTATTGGCCGGGAGTGCACCCGGGTGGGAAATCTGAACGCACACCTGTGTGGGCCAGGGTTACGTAAAAAAAAAAGTAAACGAAAATTTTGAAACTATTTAAAATAAGATTTCGAAAATCAGCTTATACTTATATGCATATAAATAGAATAAGCGGAAAGTGAATACCTATTTAATAGATAGGGGGAAGGGGCTAGCATACGTGTGGGTCAGTTTCTACAAATTTTCCCGGGCCGATTTTCTTTTCCAATGCGACTGAGTATTTTAGTTGAGTCGATTTACATTGGTATGCATTAGAGTAATAAAGAATAATAAGGTCGAAAATTAAACAAATTGTGACATTGCACATGTGTATAATGTAATGTAACAAATGTCATTAGAAAGAATAGCTTTTGTGAACTGAGAGCCACTGTAACGACAGTGTATAATATATACAGTATACACTGTATATATGCATAAGAAATCCTGGTATCGTGTGCGAGTGAACGACGAGGCTTAGAGTTATGTATATTTGGTGTATAAGACTCTGTATTGATGCGATAGTGCCTCGTATAGCATAGTTGTTATTGGATACAATATCAGAGTGTGAGTTGGAGTCAGTTGGAGTTGCGTTCGGCGGTATGTGGTTCAGAGTTCGTCACTTGCGATGAGTCACCAACAGCTGATGGCGGCGGCGGCGCCACTCAGCTGGTTGTTAAATGACGCTCTTTTCAAGGCGAAAAATGGTGACTTTAGTTCGATAAAAATAGAGGTTCTCTTATAACTTTACTTTCAATTTGAAGAAGAATCTTGTAGCATTAAAATAACGACAAAACAACCCGAAAGAAAAAAGAAATTCAATATGTAGTTCGATATTATTATTTCACTTTATGATTTATTTAATAATAAAAAATTTGTTGGAATAGGTGAAAATTAATTTGGATTCTAGTGGAGATTGCACAGCAGAGTTTAGCAGTAAATTCAGTTATCCTCGTTTTATGGGTGAAATGACTTTTGAAAAGTTAATTCACCACCAAAATTTATAATTATCATCTACATTCGCATAATAATAATTATAATTAATCAGGTGCATTAATTTTAAATTATTATTGAAACGTCAACATGACATTAACTGTCACTTAGTGATAGGAATCTCAAAAAAAATATATTGTAAAACGAGATTAAGTGTATAAAGCACTTCGAACATACTGAAGAAATTAATTTGAATGAAGTTCAGGGTCTGATCAGCGGGCTTCAAAAATCAGAGTGGAAGAAAAATTACGGGTTAGACACCCTGTATATAGGCTCAAGGCCACTCTTGGCAGACGCAGCAGCACACAACTGAATTGTGTGTTTCTCCCTTATGGACTACTACAGGAACATTCACAGTTTACGTAACACTAAAAATTGATGAAGGAGATCCCATACTATACAGTGCGCCATTTGTTATTATTTTCTCTGTAATACGTAAAATAATTGTTGAGTGGATCTCATTGTATACAATCTGTAAGAAATGGAGCACATTATAAGCAGAGTTTATTAAATCTGCAAGTTGAGAATCTCTGTTATTTGCGAAGATTTCAGGAGCGGCTTACATATCAAGCATCAGAGCAGATCTCTGGGTCGTTTATTCGAGTGCGCATGCACTCATCGTGGTAAGCAGGTACACTTTATCCTATCTGCACTGATTTCTCAAAATAACCCAGAGTACAAAAACACAAATTTACCCCTCGATTTATCCTGTTTGTTCACCCTAGACATTTACAGTCAGGGTGTCTACCAACCGGGAAAACCGTGAAATAACCGGAAATTCAAACATATCCGGGATATAAAAAGAACATGTTAGACACCCTGTTGATAGAGAAATTATTTAAATATAATATAATAATTTGTTATTCTAAAACAGCATTAGACAGGCAATTCGAGGTATTATATAATGAAAATTAAGATGAAAAATGTGATTTTTAAATTATTCTGATTTTGAAATTAACGCACGTTGAACTTTGAACGACTTATACGCCGGAATAAGCCGAACTCTAGATTTGATTACCTATAGGAATATTCTGTGAGAAATGATGTGTATGTGTGACGGGGTTGATTGGGGGTGTCGCGGATGCCTGACCTCACTTGGACGACCTACTTCTCCGGAACCAATCCAACCATATTAGCAGCATGTATTATTATTACCAGTAACTAACCAACCAGCCGGTGTATCAGCTGATCTGATATACTCACTCGAGAAGCACCACGTGGTGAACGTGATGCGTCACTGCCCTCCATGTCCGGCGAGAATACAAGAATGACTGTGTGAACTAGTGTTGCGGTGCAATTGTACGCTGCACGCGACATTTTTGGAATTATGTATGTAATGATGAATGAACGCGATGAACGATTGCAACAATTATTTTTTTTTCTTCGCCTCCGAATAGATATCCAGAATAAATTCCAAGGTCGATATCAGAAAAAAGCCTTCCTTTTCGTTATCCGCACGTGACGACCGTAGCTTCTGATCGTTGAACGCGGACCCGAAGGTCACGACTCTTCCATGATGACTCAACCTACCTCCTCATCTTTTATCGTTTACCATATTCATCTCTTATCATATACATTTCTCGTCTATATTCTTGTTTCTCCTGATATTCTACTATTCTACTCTCTTTTCTTCATCTTCACTGTAAAGAAGGAGTGGAGGAGAAATGGGCAAAGGGGAGAGGGACCATGAAAATACGGGAAATTTCAAGTCACAGTCGCAGAAACAGCACTCCCAGAACCAAAAACTATTACACTGAACTACTGTTTTCTCTCTTTAAATGCATATACACTCAACTCTTGTTATAATCACCATTGATTTATTGCAGGGGCGGATCCAGGTGAGGGTTTTGGGGGGGTGCCACCACAGCTAATTATGGGAATATCGCTAAAAAAAAAAAAGGTCATGAAAAAAATTTGAACAATGTAAATCTGCATTTTTTTTTGGGGAGGGGGTGACTCTGTGGCTCCCCCCCTGGATCCGCGCCTGATTTATTGCGTTTCTAGAATTTATGAAGAATGAAGGTGGTATTCGTGGATAAAGGGAACCGAGACGTCGAGAGAGAGCCGCCTCTCTCCGTCCCTCAAGCGCCGCGAGGTGCACGGATAGCGTATTATATTAAGAGTTGAGTGTAATTTAATTCTTTCCAATAAACTGAGTATTTTTTTCTTTGTTTTAGCAACGGTGAGTCTCTGGACGAAAGCTCGGTGACCACAAACGTGGCGGTCGCCGAGATTATCAAAGCACAAGAGCAACAGCAATTGCAACGGCAACAGAAGAACCACGTTGTTCCTGCTGGCGCCGCTACTATTTGCCGCAGCATAGGTCAAAACGTCGTGTTAAACGGCAACAGCGCAAGTAGCCTAGGTCGGGTCACATCGCGCAGCCACATGGAGCAAGAGAAGCGAATGCGGCGAGAAATCGCGAACAGCAATGAGCGCAGGCGCATGCAGAGTATTAATGCCGGCTTTCAGTCTTTGAGGACTTTGCTGCCCCATCATGAGGGAGAAAAACTATCAAAGGTAAGTCGCGCGAATCTTAATTTTCCTTTTTTTTTATCATCTTTAAGGACATATGCGAGAGGTTGACAACTCGACCAAGCGGGTGTACACCTACTTCTGACTTCAAGATATTTTAGGATATTTCAATGACTTCAGAAGATTTCACTGACTTCAGGAGATTTCAAGAAAATTCCAGTGAATTCTGGTGACTTCAACTGAATTGAAGTGAACTCATATGATTTCACGTGACTTCATGTGAATTCAAATGACTTCAGATATTTCAACTCAAAAGAATTCAAGTGACTGCAGGAGAATTCAAGTGAATTCACGTGATTTCATGTGATTTCATGCCAATTCACACATGTACCAGAAGTTTTGAACGTTCAAATGAACGAAATATTTTTTCCCAATTCTATTTTATTCAGAAATATTGTTCCTACTAAAAATAACAATACACATGCAAGTTTCTTTAATACAGAATTACTTTCAATGCAAATTTATCAATATTTTAAAACTTTTTCTAATTTAAAGTACCATCAATACAAAAATTCGTTCATTTGAACGTTCAGAACTGTTCAGTCATATTCACACGGAGAAAACTGAGTAGTCAAACTCATTATCTGGAGTGTCAACTATAGGACAGCGTTCTAAGATATTCAACTTGAATATTTGGATATTCAATTTGAACATAGGGATAATCAGTTTTACTATACCAGATATTCAGGTTGACTATCTTAGAAGGCTATCCTATTGTTGACACTCCAGAGTTTGACTACCCAGTTTTCTCCGTGCAGGAGAATTCAAGTGAATTCATATGACTTCATGTGAATTCACTGACTTCAGGAGACTGAGGATTCAAGTATCTTGAGCTGAATTCAAGTAACTTCAAGTGAATTCATGTGAATTCAAATGACTTCAGAAATTTCAGGAGAATTCAATGATTTCAAGAGATTTCAAGTGACTTCAGGAGAATTCAGGAGATTTCAGTCCAAGTGTACATCTGATTTCACGAGTTGTTAACCCCTCGGACATATGGTAAAACCAAGTTCTAACCGGAAAATTCGATTTCCTCACTTTATTAAACAAATATTAAAGTTATGTAGATATTTTTTCGCTCTTTACACATATTTCCCATTATAAAAAAGAGGTTGTGATTATATCGAGCTAATCGCTCGAAGGTTATCTGCAAAATATAGAACATCTTGTTCTTCCTGTTGTGTGATTTTTTAAAATTAAAAAAGCAGATATGGTCTATTAAAATGACGAGTTTTTTCTCATCTGTGTAAGGCGTGACATGCGTATATAGATGTCCCCTTTCATGCTGCACCCTTGCACAGGAAAAGACATAAATAACTTATGAGTACAGGTTAATAGTTTGTTGTAACAGAAGAGTTGCGAAGCAAGACGTTTTAATAAGCATTATAAACCACTAGTAGGTTTAACTTTGTCCGTCTCATCGCAATTCAACTTTGTTGCTTCCATATAGTTGCGAGATGTTTTTACATGTTTTGGCCGCACTGGAAGTATATATACAATA
>JAUESH010009484.1:0-16172 GCA_032275165.1 Synergus magnus
ACTCTGGGGCGCCATCCAATTTTATTGGCTGGTACAAACAACTCTTGGATGACAGAACCAATTCCTAGATGACGTAATTAACACTTGGATAGCATAATCAATGTCATCTAAGTCAAAAGTTGGATAATAGAGCCAAGCGTTGGTTATGTCATCCAGAAATTGGTTCTTTGATACAAGAATTGGCTGTACCAGCCAATAAAAATTGGATGGCCCCCCAAAGTGTAACTGTTGGATTTCATTACTATTTCTTTCAGCAAGGAGTCCAAAAAAAGGGGAAAACAGATGAATAGGGGAAAAACTGTGAAGTTTGTAATCTGTCGATTTTGAAAAAAAAAAATTAAAGAAAGTTTTGCACTATTCTATGAAAATAGGATACTTTAGGGTCAAAATCTTGAAAATAGGGAACATTAGGTTCCTCAGCTAAATATAAAGGACAACAGAGGATATAGGGACTGGCCTGTGAGGCCTGCAGTAAATATGAAACCAATAAAATTACATACCCTTCGAACAAACGTGTAATCTAAGGTGAAACGTAACGGATGTTGCAAGAGTTGTAAAAGAAACAGCTCTATCTGTTAAACATTTAAAGAAAAATTGTAACTAACATTTTCAAAAAAAAAAATTGGAATTTTTTAATTTATGTAAAATCTTACCTCTGTTCTAATTTCAATGTTTCTGGTGGAAATGTCCAATTTTATTAATGCCTGTCCAGTTTTGCGTGCCTATGTGTGTAAAAACCTTATTAGGATATTTTTATTTTAAAATGTAGGACTCTTTCTTTGTTTATGAGTATCGTTGTTATGACCAATTTTTCCTCTGAGAATTGTGGTTTAACTAATAGTATGTATATTAAATTTTGATGTATTCATTAATGCGCAATTTGGAAGCTATTAGGGTGGAACGTAATAAGACGAATGACATAATATATAGCCATACAAAAATATAATATACCCCCATACATATCAAAATGTCATGCTTTTCTAACTCGTAAAGAAATCTTGAGAAAATTACTCCTATTTTGACAAAAAAAATTGGAAAAAAATATATATTAGAATGAATTATGAATAAAAGTACTATATTGCAGGTACTGAAGAGGATAATCGACTCCATAAATAAAGGGATAATGTATTTTAAATAACTTACATGCGCAATTGCGGATACATGTTGCTATAATTTCATTAAAACGGGTATTTAATGGTATAAAAAATGCAATAAAATTTGTAATTTAATAAGATATCTAGGATAATAGTGGGAGAGATGTTCTGAAACTGTATTTTATTTATAGTTTTTTAAACTTTTAGGGGAGAGTCGTGTCAGTTTAAAAGAAAATCAGGTTTAATTATTTCGTCTCTAGAAAACAAAAGCATTTTGTGATATATGAATCAACTTTACAATCAAATTATTGAAAAGCTACAAAAAATACTGGATTAGTTTTAATTGGGATATCTAAATTAACTCTCAAACTATGTGACGTGTAAATTTTTTATAATAATTTTACGTATTTTATTACGTATAATATATACGTATAAATATTACGTATTTGGTGGTGGCCGGGGCTACCCGACACTATTTTTCAATAACTTATTTCAGACCTAATTTCAATCGCTTTGTTTTCTTCTATTACTTGTTTATTCATTATATTTCTATTTGCAAGTTGTTAGTAGAAGCCCTGACATTATATGTACTTTATATTAATATTTCGCTAAGTATTAGCCGAGTTATTGATAAAAAAGCTTAAGTGGCCGGTACTACTCGACTCTCCCATATTTCAATCTATGTATTCAACACGCGTTTTACCTCGTCATTAATATTTGCACAAGCATCGCTGATGTTTAAAATTTTAATGATGTAAATCGAGCACCATGCCAGTATTCGGAAAAAACTTATTATCTTGTTGTGCATTTCCACTCGAACTACTATTAAGAAATATAAATTGTATAAAAATCCAGTTATTAAAGCTAAATGTGCTGCCATTTCCATTGCTATTTGTACTCTAAATATCTTGTTCACATTTTGAGATAAATTGTTAACCTCGAGATTAAGATTTCTATAAACGGGAAACTGGGTTATTATCACATAATTGATTTGTTTTATATTCTCCACACATAATTAATTAATATTTTAGTCAATTAAAACGAGATATGGTAATCCTAATAAATTGAAGTAGTTCTTACCTAAGAATTTGAATTAAAGTTCTTTTTTCAATTGGAAATAAACCATCCCTAATCGGTTCTGCAAAGCCAATTGTGTTACGAGCTTTATAACCTTCGATTTTTAAGGACGAGCTAGTTTCTGATACTTCCAAAAGAAGTTTATTAACAATTTTCAATTTTGATATTAAATTCCTGTTGAATTAATTAAAATATTCTAGATATAACTCAATAGATAAAATGAAAATATTGTTTGATTACAGTATTTTTATATAATTATTTAAAATATAGATTTTAATACCTACTCAACAATTATTACGAAATTTAAATCAATAATAGCATTTAAATGAAGTGGAGTGTGGAAAATATACGCGCAGTACAATAATTGATAAGGATTCAGA
Source organism: Synergus magnus (assembly GCA_032275165.1). NCBI lineage: Eukaryota > Metazoa > Arthropoda > Insecta > Hymenoptera > Cynipidae > Synergus > Synergus magnus. The sequence goes on from JAUESH010009484.1 coordinate 2,552, forward strand.
TTCAGTATTTCGTATAACCAAAATATGTCAACTAAAATCAGGAAGCAGGCTATGAGAAACCAAAGTATTACTCTAAATAATGTTTTTAAGAATAGGTTACGGTAATCCTTTTTGTGTCCTAAGTTCTCCAGTGTATCATCCATTAAATTCAATCTTCGAATGCTGAGCATAAAATCCTTTCCGGAAAGCAATGCCAAAAATAGATAGTATTTATTATTTTTTTTGAGAAGGATTTCCAAAATCTATTGACTTTTACCTTATTTTGATACCAGCAAATAATTAAAGAACTTGTTGCAATGAAATTGTTAATATAAGTTAAAACTGCAATCACAAGTCTGTTTAAATTTTGAGTTATTGTTGGGTTAGAGAAAAAATTGATACCTAAATATTCTGACCCACATTTGAATATTATCCAGTAAAAAGTAGCACAACAAAAAACATAAAAAAAGGTTATCCAAGGCCTACGTTTATCCAAAGGATATTCGATTATAAAAAATCCAAAGACTGTAGTGAGAATTATAAGTGGAGAAAGAGCTTCTCTTAAATTTGTTGGCCACTTCATGATTAAAATATTCTTTCGACACACAAACTAATTTATTTGTAATGTTGTATTCAGAGGAATATTCAGACTGAAAGTTTTTTTATCACTTACAATTAGAGTTATAATACTATATGTGTGTATAATTATCTCTTAATAAGGGTTTGTCAATTACAGATAAAGTTTCTATTTACTCATCTCTCGTGTGTATCAGACGATCTTTTTTAGAGTAATAGTAGATATTTTATACTAGATCGTTTCATAATTATTGGTAGGAAATGATAGCATAAATATTTTTAGTGTCATTTTATTAGTGAACTTTTTTTTATTAAAAGAGATCCAACAACTTAATCGCTATTTTTTCTTTTTTTTTTATTCGAAATTCAACATAATTTAAATTTGTAACAACTGAAATTAAGCAGCATACAATATATAAATATATATGTAATTAAACTTCAAAGACGTTCACCGATAAAATCTATTATAAAAGTTTATACTTTTATTTTACTTTTTTTTTTTTTACTTTTTATTTTATTTTTATTTTTTATATTAATGTTAATAAGATTATAATTCACATCAGTTATCAATCACTTAATCTTTTTCTTCTGTAATGTCATATTAATCAATATAACGAGATAAGTCGTTGCCGTTCTTATAACCTTTTCAATGAAGGGATAGCCTAACGTGAATCCACACACTGAAATCACTAAAGGTTGTTGAGTCAGCTGTAAAGAAAACTGTTCAACCTGGGAAATTAAAAAAATTAAATTATTTTTCTGACATTCATTTAAAGATATATTCTTTAAAGCAAAGTCTCAACCTCTTCTTTTAATTCTGCATCCTGAACTGTAGTTTTCATTCTGTAAAGAATGTCTCTAGTCTTCCGGGACTGCGTGTAATAAATAAAAACATAAATTGTTAGTTTCAATTAATTGTGATAGCTCTTAGGCAGTTTATTGTATATGATCAATTGATTACCTTTGAGCTGGCAAATGCACAAGTAAAATTAACGTTCAGAAATCTGTAAACATACAGAACACACCATCCTAAAATACTAAAAACAGTCTTATATACGTCGCCAAATAGCTCACTCGAAAAAAAAATCGCGGCGAAAAAAACATAGAAACAACCTGTCATTGTAACAAGACACGCTACAATAACCATAGCGATTTGGATTTGGTAAATTTGATTTACTTGCAAGGATATTTTAATGAGTTCCATATGAAGATGTCTATAATAAAAAATAAATAAGTAAATTAGATAGAATTAAGTTTTTCGTACAATTTATAAATTCACTATGAGTTTATTATTCACCTGATTAGTATTATCATTTTCTTTTGACGTTCTCCATTATTTAATATGTCACTACGTTCGGTTGAAATGACTAATGCGCTTATTCTACTATGGCTTTGACAGAGTTTTTTGACAGTTTTTGGATTTGAGTCTATTGAAAAAGTTCTTTTTAGAAGTAAGTTAATATTGTCAAATGTCAATCCTATATAGCTGAGAAAAAAGAAAATACGATAAAACTTAAATATCAACTTTTGAGAGCTCCAATTAAATATCTTTGAATGAATTGCTCTAATCAAATTTTTTGAACGAATACTTTTAGCAAATGAATAAATCAATTACATTACTTTTTAATGTAATAAAACAATTACTTACTTGACTATCGACGTAAATGTTAAGTCCACCACAGAATTCAAATGAATAGGATATTGAAACAAATACAACATGTGCAAGCATGTGGCTAAATCCATTAATTGTATTAAGAAAAATATGTCAGATAATATCAAAAAACCAATAGTGACAAACCACATCACTGTTTTTAACAGAGTATTTGTAATTACTTTGCGATAATTATTTGGGAGACCCAAACTTTTTAAAGTTTCATCTAATAATTCCATTCTTTGAATCATAGTCTTGAACTCCTTTTTGAGTACAAATAGAAAATGCAGTGTATTAATAATTTAATAGTAATTATAAACAATAATTGAATTCTGAAGATTTACTAACCTTGTAATAATACCAACCAATCACGATACAGCATATTGAAACAAACAAATTTGCAGATTTGAGAACTAAGAAGATAGTCTTCCTAATTTCGTTTTTATCGGGAATTTGTTTAAATGGATCATGATAATATGCGTAGAAATATGCGCTACTACTTAGAACAACGTAGAAAAATGTTAGTAGAGGGCGAGGTTTACCCAAAGGATATTCAAATACACTCAATCCAGTTAACCAATTTAAAATCACAATTGGAAATATTGCATCGGAAAGAGTTTTTGGCTGCAATTTCATAATTTACAAGAGAGTTACAAATGCGCCTTTTCATTTGTTTATTCTGAAAGTCGATGCTATACTACTATAAGTCAGATAGTCCTATGCGTATCAATCAAATGAATTTACTGTTCATTAAATACGCACGCGTCAAAAATTTATATTACTCATGATTTATCTTTGCTGCGCATCTGAAAATTAAGGTGTGTTTATGTTTTTATTATGTAGTTAATAAGGGTTGATTCTTCTAATTTTCTTATTAATTAGAAAATGTATGGACAGAAAATAAACAAAATGGAATTCAACAGGATTCAAAAGGTTTCAATCACATTAGATCCCAAGACGTTAAATTTTGATCCCAAAGTCGATTAAAGCGTTGCTGGGGTATAATATTTATAATATTTATACCCCCTTTTACTAAGGGGGTATAATATTTTTTTCACAACTCGTGTCTGGAAAATTCGATTTTCGACGTCTGTAGAGCAAGGCGAATGTAGCTTATTTCACACCACTTTTATTTTCCTCACTTGTGAGGAAAGTGCAATTGTCATATTATTTTCATATTATATTTTTTTTTGTATCGTGCGTTGTTCGCCTTTTTGAGTACTACGAATAGCCGTACACAGAATTTTTAAGTCTTAAAAAAAAGTGGTCTCAAAAATTTTAATAATGCCCTAACTTTTGGAATTTTTATCAAAATGGCTGGCTAACGAACTTGTCCTTTTTTTTAATGCTTTAAACAACTGTGCCAAAGCGCAGTCCAATCAGATAATTCTTTCGAAAGTTATCGTGTCCACAGCCGGCAGACGACGGACGACCGGCACACAGACACTCTGACGTAAAAACCGTTTTTTCTCACTCAGAGAGTCTCAAAACGTGGAGATTTGATTTAAAATTGCGAAAGTGATATTTCACATAAAACCAATACCTTCTCATATGATCCGAATGTAAAAATGTGTTAGGGGATATCAGAAATTTTTTTGCTTATATTTAACCGAATTCATTACATATCTATTTTTTGCATATTAATTAGCAATATAATTTTTATTTTAAAAAAACTCCATAATCCACATCAGTCATCTATCAATTGCTTTTGTGAAGTCATTTTGAGCAATATAACGAGACAAGTTGTCGCGGATTTTATAAACTGAAAGAATATAATATTTTATTGTGCACCTGTTGCTTTTTGTACAAATAAATTAGTTCAAAATACTGAAATTCTTACCCTTCGAACGAAAGTGTAGTCTAAAGTAGCAAATCCATACACAGTAAAAATCAAAGGTTGTTGTGTTAGTTGTAAAGAAAACATTTCAATCTGGTAAATTAAAACAAAATTAAACCATTAATCTGATATAAATTTATGAACCCTACGAAAAAGTTCTCTAACCTCTTCTTTCAATTCTGCATTCCGTATTGAATTTTTTATTTTGCAAAGAATTTCCCTAGTCTTTCGTGACTGCATGTGAAAAATAAAAACATAGTTAATTTCAGTTATTTTAAAAATTAGATAAAACATGATTTATAAATGATTACCTGCGCGCTGGCAAATGCACAAGTAGAATAAACGTTCAAAAATCTATAAACATATAGAGCACACCATCCTGCCATACTCATGGTAACCTTATAATTTTCGGGAAATGTTTGATCCACGAAAAGAATCAGAGTGAATAAAACATAGAAAAAACTTGTCATACTAGCAAGATATGCTACAATAATCATTGTCATTTGGATTTGGTAAATTTTATTTAGTTGGAAGGATATTTTAGTGAGTTCCATATGAAGATGTCTATAATAAAAAAATTAATTAGATACAGTCTACATATGTAGACTTTATTTTATAGGCGCGCGCTACAGCGGGAAACATTCTATGGACAATTTATAATATTCAAATACAAAAAACATACACAATTATATGAAGTTTAGAGATATTTTAGAGATATTAAGGGATTTCACAGCATTTCAAGCAATTTTATGGAATTTTTAAGTATTTGATGAAATGTAATGGTATTTTAAAGAATTTAACAATATTTTATGGATTTAAAAGGTTGTCGATATTATTTTTATAAAAATCGCGATCTTGAAACATTTCAAATTGAATTCTTGTGCAAACATTAAAAATATTGTTTTTTTTTAATTATTTTTTATTGACATTACAATGTTTTTGCGCACTATAGCGCGCGTATAATAATAATAGTTAAATTAATATGAAAGAATCATTCGTTATAATTTATAAATTCACTATCAGTTAATTATTCACCTGATTAGAATTATCATTTTCTTTTGACTTTCTCCATTATTTAATGTGTCGCTACATTTTGTTGAAATGACTAATGCGGTTATTCTACTATGGTTTTGATAGAGTGCTTTGACTCTTTTTGGATTTGAGTCTATTGAGAAAGTTCTTTTTAAAAGTAAATTAATATTGTCAAATGTCAATCCTATATAGCTGAGGAAAGAGAGAATAGGATAGAAGTTAAATTAAATATCATCGAATGAATTGCTTTAATCAAATTTTTTGAACGAATACTTTTAGCAAATGAATAAATCAACAATTATATCACTTTTTAATGTAATATAAAACAATTACTTACTTGACTATCGACGTAAATGTTAAATCAACCACATAATTAAGTTGAATAGGATATTGAAACAAATAAGAGATTTGCAAGCATGTGGCTAAATGCAGTAATTGTATTAAGAAAAATACGTCAGATAATACTAAAAAAACAATAATAACAATCCATATCACTGTTTTTAACAGTGTATTTATAATTACTTTGGGATAATTATTTGGAAGACCAAAATTCCTTAAAGCTTCATCTAATAATTCCATCCTTTGAATCATAATCTTGTACTTCTTTTTGGGTATGAACAGAAAATTCAGTGTATTAATGATTTAATTATAAATAATAAATAATAATTGAATTCTGAGAATTTACTAACCTTGTAATAATACCGACCAATAAGAATACTGCATGTCAAAACAAAGAAATTGACACATTTGAGAATTAGGAAGAGAATCTGTCTGATTTCGTTTTTATCGGGAATTTGTCTAATAGGGTCATGATAATAAGCGTAGCAATATGCACTAATATTTAAAAAAACGTAGAAAAATGACAGCACAGTGCGAGGTTTGCCAAAGGGATACTCGATCACACTCAATCCAGTTAACCAGTTTACAATCACAATTGGAAGTAATGCCTCGTGAAGTGTTTTTGGTTGCAATTTCATTATTTATAAGAGAATGACAAGCACGGTTTTTTGTTTGCTTATTCTGAAGCTTCGGTGTTATACTACTTCTATTAATAAAGACTATATTTTTCTCCTTATTTTACTATTATTTATTCAAAAGTTTTTGGCCGTCACGCGCAGAGTCCTTAAGATAACTATAAAACGAATCTAATGTTAATTAAATACGCACGCGCCTAGAAAGTAGGTTTATTCAATAATCCCCACCTTCCAATATTCTTTTCGCCCAAAGCGATTTACATTTAGTTACATACAATTATTCACTTGATTACTTTTGAACTGTATTGTAGCAATATTACGATACATGTTGTCACTCTTGCTATAAACTGAAACAATTGTATTATTACTCATTTTAACTTATTTCTTTTGTATATAAAGTAGTTTAATATTATAAAATTCTTACCCTTCGAAAAAAACTGTAGTCTGAAGTCGAGAATCCACACACAGTAAAAATCAAAGGTCTTTGTGTTAATTGTAAAGAAAACTGAGCAATCTGGTAAATTAAATCAAAATTAAACCATTATTCTGATATAAATTTAAGAATCCTACGAAGAAAATTCTCTAACCTCTTCTTTTAATTTTGCATTCTGAATTGCATTTTTTATTTCGCAAAGAATATCTCTCGTCTTGCGTGACTGCATATGCAAAATAAATAAAATAAGTATTAACTTCGATTAATTTTAACATTAGCATATAAGTTTCGGAGTGATTCGTAATGAATAAATCAACCAATTTCGAATTGGTTCGGAATGAATTGCAATCCGAAACTTTCGCCAGGGATGATAACTTTAGAATTTAAAAATGTTTAAACTATTTACAAATTAAAATTGAGTACCTTCAAGCTGACTCTGGCACAAATAGAATTAACGTTCAGAAATCTGTAAGCATAGACAGCACACCATGCTGTAATACCTATTATAGGCCTATTATTTTCGGGAAAAGTCAGATCCACAAAAAGAATCAAGGTGAAAAACGCATAAAAAAATGCTGTAATACTAATAAGACATGCTCCGATTACCATAGTCATTTGAGTTTGGTAAATTTCATTTACTTGGAAGGATATGTTTGTCAGTTCCATATGAAAATGTCTATAATAAGAGCAATGAATTAGAAATATCATAAACAAATGAAAACAAATTATTCTTGATGATTTACCTGATCAGTATTATCAATGCCTTTTGACGTTCTCCGTCATTCAAAACGTCGCTTCGTTCGGTTGACATGACTAACGTGTTTATTCGACTACGTTTTCGATACATTTCATTGAAAATTTTTGGCTTTGGGTCCAATAACAAGATTCTTTTTAGAAGTAAATTAATACTATCAAATTTCAGTCCTATACAGCTGAGGAAAGAGAGTACATAATAAATTCAATGTCCCCTTTTAAGGGTTTAGATTAAATATTCCCAAATGAATACTTTTAACAAATAAACAAATCAATTGAGTAACTTTTTAATGTAGTAAAACAACTACTTACTGAACTATTGACGTAAACGTTAAATCTACCACAGAATTAAGTTGTATAGGATAATGAAACAAATAAGAGATGTGCAAGGTTTTTGCCAAATCGAATATTTCTAAAAAGACAAGTATGTCACATGATATAAGAAAGACAACCATGATGATCCAGATGACGGTTTTTAGTAACGAATTTATAAATACTTTGCCATGTTTATTTGGGAGACCCAAACTTTCTAAAGCTCCATCTAATATCTCTATCCTTTGAATCATAATCTTGTATTCCTTTTTGTATAAAAATAGAAAAATCAGAATATTAATGATTTAAAAGCATATGTAATAATTGAACCGCCGCATCATAGAAGGAGATATAAAATTTTTTCGTCCGAGCGCAAATGGATCCTCCTGACAGTGTAATAATTACAAATTAAAAAAAAAAAATTTTCATATTATGCAAGCAAAGGAATTACTTGAAATAAATTTACAAAAATGAAAGTTCAAAAAAAATTTCAAAAGGGGTGAAAAGTCATTGCGCTCTGACCAAAAAATTTTATATGATGAAGCGGTTCAATTGTTTATATTATTGATGGATGACATTTGTAGTTTAAGTTAGACATTTATGTTAACTATGTTATTTTTGCTAAATTCTATAGCTCGTTTGCAAAATTTAAAAATATTATTGTTTCCTTCTGTTGGCAACACAACATTTATCGCGCGCTATATGGCGCGCTTATATTAATTCTAGTACTAATTATGAACAATATTAATAATTGAGTTATGAGGATTTACTAACCTTGTAATTATACCAACTAATAAAAATGCAGCACGTCGAAATAAAGAAATTTGCATATTTGAGAATTTGGAACAAAGTCTGTCTGATTTTGTTTTTGTCAGGAAGTTCTTTTGTCGGATCATAAAAATAAGCGTAGCAATATGCACTTGTAGTTAAAAGAAGATATAAAACTGACAACACAAATCGTGGTTTACCCAAAGGGTATTCAAACGCACTAAATCCACAAAACCAATTTAGAGTTGCAATTGGAAGAAATGCACCTTGTAAAGTTTTTGGTTGCCATTTCATAATTTACAAATTCGACTTTATCCTAACGTGCGCCTTCATAAAGTCGATAGTAATACTTTCTGTGTTGTATGTTATGCTGTGCTTAATTATTCATAGCTTTCTTGACAGGCGCAGAAAGACATCCGTACCACTAATGTAACGTAAATCAAACACGCACAAGTCAGGAAATTAATAGCAATAATTTATTTTCGTTTTGAAAAAAGTGTATTTTCTCTGTGCGTATATATTCTTTCTATACATACTACATAGTCACTCTTCTTACATCCAGAAAGAAATTCATATTGTTAAATCTATTATATTGTATATTTTATTACAATATTTTTTTTTTATTTTTTTGTATTTTTATACTTTTGGACTGAAGTTTATCAATATAACGAGATATGTCGTTACTGATGCTATAAACTAAAAATATTTTTTTAATAATTAATTACTAACTCTCGCCAAATTTAAGTGAGAATAATAAATGCTTACATTTCGAAAAAAGGTGTAGTCTAAAGTTGATAACCCACCGACACTAAAAACCAAAGGATGTTGTGTCAGTTGTAGTGAAAACAGATCCATCTGATAATGATAAAAAATTAAATGATTATAATTTAGATATAAAACTAAAAAATTATACACTGGAAATTTAATCACCTCTTGTTTGAATTCTTCATTTTCGTTTGCGTTCTTCAATTCATAGAGGATGTCTCTAGTTTTTTGTGACTGCATGTAACAGAAGAAAAGTAAAAAATGTCTAATATTTTTTTTTTATAAAATATACGTATAATTATAGATATTTTTACCTCTGAACTGACTCTTGCACAAGGAAAGTTAATATTGATAAGTCTGGAAATGTATATAGCACACCATAATCCAGAAATAATTATGCGAAAAATATTATCGTTTAAAGTTCGTTTACGAAAGTAAATATAGGAAAACAAATTATACAAAAGACCTGTTATAATTGTAAAATGTGCTCCCAATGATAAAATCATTTGCTTTTCATAAATTCTATTTATTTCCCTAGATATTTGTGATAGTTCCATATGAAGATATCTGAAAATAATTTGTTTTAGTTAATAATTATGACATTAATTGGTATATGCGAATGCAGTTGCAAAATTAAATTAGTTTCTCACCTAAATAGGATTAATAATCTGATTTTTTGTTTTGTGTCACTTATTCCGTTGGTACTGATATATCTTGGATGGAATTTTGTGAACATAATATTTCTTTCTGGATAATTCAACGTATTTTTCTCAAGAAGGAAATTGATACTCTTAAATTGCATTCCTATGTAGCTGCATATAATAAAACAAAAGTAATCACTCCAATGTGATCAAATTCAATCTATAAGCATGTTTTACTTATCTCAGATATTTTTAATCCAATCATAGAAGAGAGTTTGCGATTATAACGAAACTGCTTCTATAAACTCGACGTCTCGATGTGAATCATATCGGATGAAGCCGATATGAATTGAATTTTTACATATAGGGGAAGGCCAGAGATCTCACAAGATTTCAAAGATATCAGGACATCTTAAAGGATGTTTTAAGGAAATTTCAAGAGATTTAAAAAGACTTCATGGTATTTCTTGGAATTTTCAGGAATTTGAAGAGATTTCAAAGAATTTAAAAATATTTCATCGTATTTCAAGGAATTTTGATAGATTTATCAATGTTTATTGGAATGTTCAGGTTTTTAAAAATATTTCAAGGAATTTCAAAAGCATTCAAGAGATACCATGGTATTTTTTAAGTAATTTTAAGGTTTTCAAGGAATTTTAAAATATAAAAAATGTTTTTGAATTCTTTAAAATCTGTTGTCTCTTGAAATCAATAATTAAATCTTCACCAATCTTCTAAAATACTTTAAAAATAATATTTTCAAATCTTTTGAACTCTTTGAAATATTTAGAAATATCCTGACAACTTTTGAAATATTTTGAACTCATTTTATATCCTTAAAATTATACACTCACTTCGAAACTTACAGTTTATAGAAATAGTTTTTATATGATATGATTCTTTTAGAGGTTTAAATCAAATTATTGACGATTAAAATCTAGTTAGACAAAATAGACTTACTTGATAATTGACGAAAAGGTGAACTCTACAATAAAATTCATATGATGTGGAAAGTGAAATAAGTACACGGTTCTGAAAGCTCTTACTATACCAACATTTTTTGATAAATAAAATACGTCACAAAATACAAGAATGGCAATAATGACGATCCATATCACTATCCTTCGAAGTGAATTTATAAAAAAATGTCGATAATTGTTTCTACTGCCCAAACTTTCCAATGCTTCATCCATTAATTCCAGTCTTCGAATGCTGGTCTTAAAGTTCTTTAAAACGAAAATTGTATGGAAATCTGCTAGGTGAAAATGATATTTTTTTCGTAATAATAAATAAATATTTAATCTGGAAATATACCTTGTAGTTATGCCAGCTAATAATTGCAGAAGATGTCGCCATAAACAAATTAAAATATTTAGAAACGTTAAAAATACGTTTCTCTAGTATACTTATTCTTCTTTTCACTTTCAAAGGTTGATTAAAATAATTAACGATCCAGTACACAGAGTTTAAAAAAAAAAAGTTCATAACGGTAAGCACATGTCGCGATTTTCCCAATGGATATTCAATTGTACTTAGTCCCGTAATCCAATTTAATACCATAATTGGTAAGATCGATTCGTTTATACTTTTTGGTTCCCATTTCATAATTTCAAAAGTTAATCTGAAATTTCTTCTCGTTTTATGTACGTCTTCTGAACACGATTATTACTTGAAAGAAACTTCGGCTCACGGAATAGGAAGCACTTCAATTATCATATTAATTGATAGGAACGTTGAAGGGTGCAAATTAATTGATTAATCTATGAAAAAGCTTCTTCCATCATTTCCTAATTTATTAAATAATAATTAAATAAAACTCTATCATTCATAAAATTAATATTAATATTGTATGATTTGAAAGAAAAGAAGAAAACAATTGTATCTTATTTGTTGATTTAGGGGTTACAATAAATAATAAATGGTGTTTTGAATATAATTATTTGTATTATAAAATAGCTCTTATCAAAAAATCATAAATTGAATCATATACTATGCATACGTACTATGTATGTATAGAAATAGTTTATCACAATTCGTAATCTTTTTGAATAATTCAATCGCTTATATCTGGACTGAATTGGATCAATATAACTAGGTATGTCGTCACTGTACCTATAAACTGAAAAATAATTGATTAATCATTTGGTAATATTTTCATAACACAGTAAATACCAAAATCGTGAATATGTAATTTTAATGTCAACTGTTTACAGCATTTTAATTCACTTTTTGGTAAAAGTTATCGTTCGGAGTTTTTACATAACATCTGAAGTTATTACATCAGACTTCATACTCTTAAAATAAAATGTAATTATTGGATACTTGCCCTTTGCACATATGTGTAATCTATAGTCATGAATCCGCATACGTTAAATACCAAAGGTCGTTGAATTAGTTGTAATGAAAATTGATCAATCTGATAATTATTTAAAAAATCAATTACTATAATATTCTTTATTAAAAGAAAATAATTACTATACTGCTTTGCCTTTTTACCTCTTCTTTTAATTCTTCATCTTCATGTAAATTCTTGAGTTCATAGAGTATGTCATTAGTTTTTCGTTCCTATGTTTGAAAGAAGAAAAATAAGTTCAACATTTTATTCAGATACATATAATTTTTAAAATTTTGTTTTACTAAATTACATATTATATTAAAAATATTTACCTCTAGGGTGACTTTTGCACAAATGAAAGTAATATTAAGAAGTTTATGAGCATATACGGAACACCATATGACTCCGGTAATTATAGGCCTCAATTTAGATTGTAATGATCGACTAGAAATGAAAACGGTAATAAACAAATTATATAAAAGGCCTGTTATTATAATAAAATGGGCTCCCATTCCCATCAGTAGTTGCTTTTCGTAAATTCTGTTTATTTCCCAGGATATTTCCGATAATTCCATGTGAAGTTGCCTGAGAAAAATGTGAATTAACATTTTAGAATTCTATTTTAAAATCTAAAATTAATAAAAATAAAGTATGTATCAATTCTTTATAGTTTATTTAACAGATTTTAGTAGAGTTCCTAGGATTTTGACGAATTATAAAGAATTTCCAGGTATCCTGTGAGATTTTTAATGACTTTAAGGAATTTTGAAGGTTGTCGTGAAATTTTTAGGGTCTTCATGGAATTTTAAGTGATTTCATGGAATTTAAAAAAAATTTAATGGAACCTTAAGGGATGTTCTGGAATTTGAAGGAGTTTCCATGGTTTTTAAATGTTGCAGTGGAATTTTAAAGAATTTCAAAAGGCTTCTAGGAAGTTTAAGAGATTTCTTTTAGGAATTTCAAGGGATCATAAGAGATTTTAAAGTTTTTCAGGGAATTTAAAAGACTTGAATATATTATAAGGGATTTTGTAGTTTTTCCGGGAATTTAAAGGATTTCAAGATGTTTCTAGGAATTTTGTCATTGAATTTTAAGAGGTTTCCAGGAATTTTGAGGGATTATAAAAGATTTCATGGAGTTTTAAATGATTTAAAGTGATATTGTGTACTAAATTGTATATTATTAAAAAATTGCATTAATTACTTACCGAATTAGTATTAATGATTGTGTTTGTAAATGTTTCGCCCTTAAGCTACTGCTATATTCAGTTGATAAAACTAGAGCACTTACTCTACTGTATTTTGGGTACAATTCTCTAACCATTTTTGGCTCTGGGTGTTTTTCCAAGTGTCTTTTTAGAAGTAAATTAATATTCTCAAATCTCACCCCTAGACAGCTATATTTAAAAGCAGAGTAAATAGTTCTCTTTAGTACAGATAATAGAGTTTCTTATTACACTCAACTGCCGATTCTGTACCGACCATTTCTGTTCCGGGTTCACGGTTGCTCCCCCTCCCGTAGCGCCCCCCGCGGCCTAAATGTACCCTCGGAGAGCTCGAACGCTC
>JAUESH010009499.1:0-16160 GCA_032275165.1 Synergus magnus
GTGTCCTGTAAATTTCATCGTGGGACAGACAGTAGTTTAGGAGAAAAAAATTCAAACGCAACGTCCTGCATGACGAACTGTTTGAATTTTTTTTTTTTCGTTGTAACGGTGTTACAAGAGCCCCTCACATAACATTTAATATATCCGTCCCTGACGTCATGGGATCTGAGCGGGAGACGCTGTCGCTACCAGGCTTAGGCGAAGCGTCCGCCCGCTCAGTCCCGTTTGGTCTCTTCGAGCAGCTCGTCGCGCTCTGTGCGTGCTGCATTGCTAGTGCCTTTTGTCCAAGCCACGCTGCCCGGTCGGCCATTTTCTCCAAGCTGCACTCTAGGATGCTGTACTTGTGCTTCTTTGCCACAAAGTGTTTGGTGCTTTGGGTTTCGGATCATTGGATCGCCGCTTACTTGTATTGCTTCCAAAGGCCCTCGGATTCTCAGCCGGATCTCTGCTGCGGAGAATCGCACCAACGATACCGATTCCTTGCTGCCCTTTCGAGCTTCCTGAATTTTGATAGCCACGCCGCACTTCTCCTCGTTTCGTCAACCCAGTGTACAAAGGTAGACTTCGTTCAGACGAAGGTAAATGGCCTATTTTTAGCAAAAAATATTTATTATTGCAAACGTAAAGTTGCGGAAAATAAATTGCTCTTATGGTAAAGTATCACATGCCCTTAAAGACTTTTATTTGTTATTTAAAATGTTGAGTCGTTACTGACTCCACCCATTTTGAGCGTGAAACCACACCTTTTCCAAATTCCGTTTCTTACGAATAAGAAGCCACTCCAAAACTACTTATAAGTTGGCGCCCAACAGTAAAGAACCCAAAATTAATCCTTTTGTTTCTATGTGGTTTCGAGCTGGGATGGTTGAAGTCAAAATCGACCTGAAAATTTGAATTTGTGTGACAGTGCAGGGCTTGATTTTCTGGTGACATGTTCGTAAATTTTTAATTTGATCGGTAAAATGCCAGTTTTCTATTTATTTATGATAAAAAAATGATAATAAATTGAAGTACACTTGTGGAAATTAAAATAGTATAAAATTATCACTGTGGAAGTTTCAAATACTAGAAAATACCATTGTGGAAGTATAAAGTAAGCTTGTGGAATTGAAATTTTTGAATTTAGCGTCCGAACGGTACAAAGTACGCCCCCGTCACCTCCCTCTGAAATCAGGGTGACTAGTGATCAGGCAATTTGAAATTCCCGGGTTTTTCCCGGTTTCTCTCGGTTTCCCGGTCCGCTAGACACCCTGGAAATAGCATGAAGTGTTGTGTAACAGTCCGGGTGCGCCATGTTGTATTAATGACGTGGTAGTAAGAGAGAGATAGAAGATAGAACGAGGCGTAGAGCGGAGCTCAAACGCCGCCATTTTTGTCTGACACTGCCACGGGTCCTTTCTTCTTTTCCAACCGGCGCAAAAGCGATGCGCGCACGGTTCACGCGTTGAGCATGGGACAAGAGAATAAAGTATCGTATGGAAAAAGGTTTTGTGCTAGCGGGTTTTGCTGCGAGAATTAGATTTAAAATTGAGAAAAGAATTACTGTGTTTGAGGTCGGGAATAATTAAAGCAAACAAGAAAATGGATAAGGGGAAAAAGAATACAGAAAATCTGCAAAGTGAGGAGGTTGAAAAACATGTAAATGAGGAACAGAGAATTCCAGAAAATGTACAGAGCATAGAAACGGTGACCGTACAGGTAGAAAGGGGGGAAAATATTTCGAATGTTGCAATACCGAAACAAAATCAACAGTCACGCAAACAAAGACGGGACAGTGGGGACAGCGAGATTGAAATGACAGGTGAGGTTAGGAATGCCAGGGCGTCGAATTTTTTGAGAACAAAAGAGGCGAAGTGAGCAATGTTAGGGCCGAATTTGAAAACCGAAGGTAAAATCCAAGAAAGGTTCCAAACAGAGAACAAAATACAGTGCCAAGGGAAGATTTACAGGCTGCGTTGTTCCTATTTGGAATGATCCAAACCCCTTTTCAAATAATGTCAAGATGGCCCTTAAAGTTCAGAAATAACACTGAAGGCAGCCCTACTTATTTTTTAAAAAATTTGGTAAGGGATATAGAATTAGCGATTCGGATGTGTTAGGGAATTTAGACGCAGTATTATCAGGAGATGCCCAGAGTTGGTTCCAAGTAAACAAGAGCAATTGGACGACCTTGGATGACTTTATTTTTGATTTTAAAGAAGCATATATAAATGAAAGATACATTGAGATAGTAATGAATAAAATTAAATTTAACAGTCAAAAGAAAGGTCAAAAAATTCATGCGTTTATTACAGAAATGAAGCAATTGTTCGAAAAGCTATCCCCAACTCCAACTTTAGAGTGGCAATTACGTAAAACATACTCGTATGAAAATCTGCGCATACAATATAAACTGTATATTTCTAGAAGCAGTTTGGCCAACTTTACCGAATTGGAAATGTTAGGTAGAGAGTGGGAAACAGAAATGGCTAAATCCAAAATTGAGGGGCAACAATTAAGTATTATCGAAATAGATAGAAATGATAAAAGCTTGTTTGCCAGGGAATATGAGAATAGAGATAGAAATGGGCAAAGCCAAGATCAGGATAGAAATATATTTGTTGAACAACGCAACACAAATCAATTTAGACAAAATTACCAAAGTGCGAATAGAGCAGGAAATTTCGGGAGATCGGAAAATTACGGAAATAGAACGTATTTTGGTAATTCTCAACAACAAAGACTAATTAAGGGAATTCCGCAATTACCAGCGCTAACCTGTCCTGCGGAAAAAACAATACAAATTAAAGAGATTAGTAGGGATGGCAGGAACGGACAGGGAAAAGATGAAAACAAACAAATTGTTGTTGATAGGGACGATAGTAGAGTAGGAGAAGTAGGATCCCATGGCCAGGGATGTGAAAATTAAAAATACAGGTTAGGTCAAGGAAATGACAATTTTAGATCGCGATCAAGTGTAAAGTGCTACGGTGGCGGGGACAGTCGCCATGTTCTACGTGATTGTTGGCATAGACAGGGAAACGCGAGAGAAGGATATTAGGGGCGATGAATAACCTCAAAAATTATACAAATTCGCCAGAACAACTAGAAAAATCTATGACGATGAAACCGACGAGACGAGATTCCACTTAAATATAAAATTTAAAGATCATAATTTTGGGGTGTTAGTCGATACCAATGCAACACACTCATATTTAGGTGGGAGATTAATTAAAATCTTAAAGAATATGGGAACAAGAATAGAAAATTGAATTAATAGAAAACTGATGGTAGCTAATGGACAGAAACTGGACATAATAGGACAAGTTAGAATACCTATTAAGATAGGTCATATATATAAAAACGTCTTATTTAGATTAGTGCCAGAATTTAGAAATGAAGGAATATTAGATACCGATATGATCAGAGAAATTGGATTGAAAATTGAAATTGGACTTTGAAAAATTAATTTGGTGATTACCAGAGACAGCACAGATTAAATACTCGATTGAAACAATCCCCGGAGATAAACAGGAACCTATTAATGATAGTAAAGAATTAGGAAATATTAAGGAAGAGAATATAAAAGAATTATTGAGGATATTAGGAAAAAAGATAAAGAAGCGAGAATAAAATTTGGAAGAAAAATTAACTTAAAGAATATAGTTGAGGAATGAAAAATAGACAATCGGGAAAATAAGATAGAGTTACCCACAGTAATTAAACGAACCCCTCCCCACACCCCTTCATCGCTTGAGATTGATGCTCGCGAGTCAATCGAATCAGCAAAGAAGGTAGATGCAAAAACTAAGCCCTGTAAAGCAGTAAAAAACAAGATCCCAGAATCTTGTTAGAAAAACGAAAATAGGTTCAATAGAAAATAGGGTAATTCAGAACATAATAGTAGAAAAAGCAAAGGTAGAATTGAAAAGAAAAATGAAATTTGTACGAAAGATGTAAAAGGAAATATTGAAAATAAAGATAATAAGGGAAAAGATCTAAGATAGCAAAGGAAAAAATAGAAGTTTTTTCAGGTATTGTAGAGTTAAATGAAGCCAAACGGAAAGTATAGATTTTGTTTAGATTTCAGAAAATTAAATAAGATACATAAGTAAAAACGATTTGTATCCGATACCAATCATGGCGGAAATTTTGAATGCATTAAGGTCGGCAAAATATTTTTCAAAAATCGATCTTCGTTGGGCATATCATCCGATACCGCTTGAAGAAGAGTCGAAAAAGATAACAGCATTTATTGTGCCAGGCAAAGGAATGTTCCAGTTCAAGCGTATGCCATTTGGTCTAACAAACGCTCCTGCAGCATTCCGGCGCCTGATGGATTAAGTCATACCACCAGACAGGATTGACAATAGGATAAACGCGAGATAGGATGTGAAGAACTTAAATATTTAGGATTTGTGCTTAATGAGAAAGAGTTACAAGTAAACGAAGAGAAAATTAAACCGATATTAGAATATCCTAAACCAAAAACCATAATACAATTGCAAAGATTAATAGGGATGGATTCGTGGTATAGGAGATTTATAAAAAACTTTTCTGAGTTAATGGAACTCCTTCTTAGATTACTGAAAAAGGATAAAGAATTGAAATGGGGGGAAGAGCAGGATAAGGCTTTTGATAAGGTAAAAGAATTGCTAACATCGGCACGTATTTTGCAATGTTCTAATTTTGAGATTCCATTTCAACTCGAAACGGATGCGAGTAATGTAGGTTTGGGAGCAGTTTTAACTCAGGAGAGCGAAGGAGAAAATAAAGTAATCGCGTATGCCAGTAGAGCACTAAATAGTGTAGAGAAAAAATATTCGGCTTCAGAGAAAGAATGTCTAGCAGTCATATGGGTACCAGATGCGTTATTGAGGAAAGATGAAGAAACGATAGCTTGTATTTTGTCAATGTTAAAAGAAGATGGGTTTAATTATAAAAGTATTAGTGAGGATACTTGGTATGATACTAAAATTGAACATGTAAGAAATAACCCAAAAGACAATCCAAATTGGAGATTTAAGGATAATCAATTATATTTTTTCCGGCCCGACTCTTTAAAATCAAAATTTCTAATAGAATCAAATCCGTGGAAATTAACGATACCAAAAAATCTGAAAGAACAGAATGCGATATCTGTCAAAGGATAAAACCAAAAATTAATAATCAGTTAGGTTTCATGGGAAAGCGTATAATCGAAGAACCGTGGACGGTGGTAGCTTCAGATATGATTGGCCCCTTACCCCTGACAAAGTGTAAGAATCAGTATATCGTGGTTTTCATTGATATGTTTACAAATTGAGTAGAAGTTATTCCGGTTAAAAATAAGTATGCTGCGACCATTGAAAAAGAGTTTCATAAAAGGATAATATCTAGATGGGCAACCCCTAGAATTCTTTTTACGGACAACGGTAGAGAATTCGTTAATAAAGTTATGTATAATCTGACAAAAAATTTTGGAATCAGACATTCAAAAACACCCCGATACCATCCCCAAGCGAACCCTACAGAGAGGTGCAATAGGTCAATTAAAACAGCTATTAAGGCATAATTAGATCGCAATCACAAAGAATGGGATGAAAACCTAGACGACATTCAATATGCGTTAAATACAAGTAAACTCCTCTACAGGTTTTACCCCCGCGTTTTTGAACTTTGATAGGGAATTAGAACCCATTCAAGCACTTGAAAAAGATTTTGAAAAGGATAGTAAAATAGAGTCACAAGACTTAAACAAATGAGCAGAGAGACTAAATAAATTAAAAATCATAAGGGAAGAAGTGATATAAAATTTAGGTTATGCAAACGAGGCACAAGCAAAGTACTATAACCTAAGGCGTAGGCCAATTTCTTTTGAAATGGGAGAGGAAATTTTGAAAAGCGATAAAATATTATCAAATAAAGGTCAAGGAATAGCAAAAAAGCTGAATAAAAATTTTGACGGTCCATTTTTTATTAAAAAGAAATTATCACCTGTAATGTACGAAATAGGCAATAAAAAAGGAAAATCTTTAGGGACTTGGAAAGTTAAAGATATTAAAAAATATGTCACTAGGAGTTGAGCGTAGTTCTTTCATGCATTTCAAAAGTGTAAAGTTAAAAGAGAGAGGAAAACAGGGCCGAAACTTTTTGCCAACAGGAGACTGAAGATGTTGAGGGGAACCTTCATCTGCAAATGTTGTTATCGTGAGCTTCTACCAGCTCAAACAGCATCGCACACTTGTGCCAAAGCGGTGGACATTGTTCAGCCACCGATTGGAGGAGAAACGGAAGAACAAAAAATGGAAAGGAGAAGAGAGGAGTCAGATAGACTCATTAGATTCAAAGACTGGGAAATGCGAAGGAGAGTGTAAGAAGCAAGGTTGGAAAAGGAAGAGAGTAAGGAGAGAAAATGAGAGGATGAAATTTTTGACGTACACAAGAAGGAAGGGATAGAAAAGAAAAAGGAAAGGAAAAGAAAGGATGAGGAAGAGAGAAGGATGTTCGACATGGATTTGGAGGAGAGGATCCAGAATGAAATAGAAAGATTGGTGAAGAGAGTAAGAGGATTAGAAACAGAGAAGGGTAGGAGAAAATACAGGGAAGAGAAGGGAAGGAAGGAGAAGGAAAAATAGGAAGAGGAAAGGAGAAGGAAAGAGCAGGAGGAGATGGAAAGAGAGAGAAGGAGACACCGGAAATTGGAGAAAGAAAGAGTGAAGGAAAGGAAGTTTCAGGAATGGTTGGACAGAGGTTATGATGAGGAAGAGTGGAGAGAAAATAAAAGGAATAATGAGGAATATATTGAAAGGATCCAGGAAGAGGAGAGAGAAAGGAATAGAAGGGAAACAAGAAGAAGAGTGGAAATCATGCGAGAGGAGAGCAGGAAACAGGCGGAACGGGACGTATGAGGATTTGGGAAAAGGAAGAGGAAAAAAGGAAGATTAGGGATAAGGAGGAGAAGGAAAGAAAACAGAAAAAGGAACGGGAAATCAGGAAACAGAAAGAAGAGGAGAGACAAAGGAAGAAGAAGGAAATCAAGAAAATGGAAAAGGAGTTGGAGAGAAAGAACAAGGAATTGGAAATAATCGAGGAGCAGACAGAGTAAAGACGAGACAAGCAGAGGTAAATTCAGACAAGCAAATGACGGACGAAAGACAATGATAAAAAAGAAAAATGTTTAGTTGACCTAGACAGGAATTTTGGTTTTACGATGATGTATGTAAATAATAATTTTTTTGGGGTTTCAAGTTTACTTGAGAGTTTAATAAAAAGAAAAATGGAATTTAAAGAAAAATAAAAGGGAGTTATTTAAAAGAGAAAAGAAACATGCAAAGATCAAAATATAGAGTAAAATATAAAAGACATGCAAGAAAAATAATAATAAATGAGTGAAAAAGATAAAAGATTAAAAGAGTAAAAGGAAAGCATGCAAAAGAATAAGAAATAAAAGTAAAACATGAAATTATACTGTAAAAAGTAAAGTAAGAGTGGTTACTCAATAAAACGTTTTTGAATTGAATGTAAAAAGGAAAACATATAGAAAATAGGATAGGTTAAGTTGTTGTTTCAGGTGCAGAGGTACTGGAGGAAGAAGAAGCAGTATATCTTTTGTTTAAAATGAATTTTTGTTTGTTTTTTATTATATAGAGTCTTTATTTGAAAGTGCAAAGTGCACAAATGTGTTATTTCGGTTTTGAAATTATTTAGTTAGGGACGAGCGAGTTAAAGGACGGTGGTGGAGTGGAAGATTGAAGGAAGGATGTCTGATGGATGTTCCAGGGAGAAGTTGAAGGAAGGAAATCTGAGAGATATCATGGAAAATTTAAAGAGGGTTCTTGTTGGAGTATATCCCAACCACAATAGAGGAGGGGGGGTTGTAACGGTGTTACAACTGACATGCAGAGCCCCGCGCGTCTAACAGAGTTTGCATTTTCTCGCTTTAGAACACAAACTATGAAATGCTTAACAATTGACGCGGTCTGTGTCACGAACGAATTTTTGTGTCACTTTGTACAGTATTTGGACTCTTTTCTCAACATATTTATGTACTTCAAGGTACGAGCGCAGGATGCACTCGATAATGGGTACGACTGTGGGTAAATTCAATTAACGACCACGTGACTCTGGTGATTGCTGCAATTGGTCATTAGTTGTATCGCTAGCGTAATAATTGTAAACTTGCCTTTTTAAATGGCTGTCGGCGAAATTTCCGTCCGCACGTTAACGAACTTCCGCCCGAACGGCGCGGCGGAGGAACACTCTTTTTCTAGATTTTTCACGGGTTGGAAGCTTTTCGAACGTTGCTCCATTTTGTGGATTGAATTTTTGGAGATCTACTGATTATTTTCGAAATTGTTTTTCAACTGGTAGAAATGGCCGAGGTAAACTTTATTTTTGTTCTGGCAAGCCGATAAAACGTGGTAATTATGTTATATTGTCAAATTGTTGAATCGCTTTTACCGAGCTTCACATTTCCTTTTCTTTTGAAATTTGAATTGTATTTTATTGATGTATTTGGCCATTTTTCCGCAATTTTCTTTAGTGCTCGCGCGTTCTCTAATAGCTTTATTTTGATGAAAGTAAATTCAGTATATTTCTCTCGTTTTCGCAACTTTTGGAGCTAATGGCGTGGTTGTAATGCCGAGTAGCATGCCCACCACGTGATCATTTAATTTAACGGTTTAATGAATTGGTGCGTTACGCGACTAGTAACATTCCGCCTGATTTCAATTTTAATAATTTAATAAATCGTGTGAATTATTTCTTGTTAAATTAAACCTGGTCTCGTCTTATTCTGTTGTGCTCTTAAATACCATCGACCTTGAGAAGGCTAACTGTCGAGTACGTACAGCAGACAAGCTGGAGAGAGGGAACAGTGTTGCCGCTACGCGATACTGTTACGTTTATCAGTTTGAAAGTGACTATAATTTCAATGTTTTTCATTAAATTATCTATGAAACTACGTGGTCGAAAAATTTGATATTTTTTTTTTAATTTGTATTTTCAAGCAGCACTAATACCGACATTTTTTAAATTTTTCTACCAGAGCGTTTAATTACTATAAATTAAAATGTGGAGAGGGCCTATGCATTGTTCATGAACTACATGTTAAAGTAGTAAACTTTGACATTAATTATCTCCGCATCGGCGTAGATAAAAAATTTGACATTAATTTAGCATATACATAATTATTCTATTTAAATATAGCTCTTTTTTTTAAATTCTACCAGAGATTGATTTTTTTACATACAACCTTAAGTCCGCTGTACGAGGTTCGAAGCCTCAGTGCAGCCGGGCGCGGCAAACTAGTGAATCAGTGATCCCAGATCATGGATTTTTTCGGCCCCCACCACGTTCCCTCGTGGAAGCAATTATGTATTTCACGTTGTGACGTAATAATCCAAAAATGGCCGTATATTAGTGCATAAACAAATGTGATACATGTAAAATTAAACATTAAAAAGATAAAACAATGTATCGGGCCTCCACATCCGCGGGAAATCCTTCCAAATAATCTTTTTTTTGACATTGCTTTGCACTTTTGATGTTTAATTATACATGTATCACATTTGTTTATGCACCAGTATACGGCCATTTTTGGATTATTACGTCACAACGTGAAATACCTAATTCATGTAAACGCCTGGCATGTCGGTGTTTCGTGTAGGCCGAGGATTGCCGAGGATGCACAAAATCGTGGATTTTCTCGGCCCCCCACCATCCCTCGTGGAATAATACAGAAATATTATTAAATTATTTAAGGTATTATAAGGAAGAAAATACAGGGACTCGGAAAAAAGTATTTATTTACATTTTGAAGAATTGCAATATTATTATTGGAGATATTTTTTAAAAAACAAAAGATTATATTTCATGAAAAAAAAAATGTAAACCTTTAAAAACTATTTATTTAACAATTTTTATTTTTAAGCAAACTCTTTTTCTTATCGCTTCTGACAAAATGTTTACAAATAAAACAATTTTAATGGCCAATAGCTTAATTTCTGCTGTCCAAAAGTATAACCTAGTAAGTGACATTTGCTGTAGAGGTTATTTTTCCGTACGCGTATTGTCGGAATATAGTCTTTATGGTAAATGTCACTTACTAGGTTATACTTTTGGACAGCACATTTATCGGGAAAAGAATACTTTACAACATCCCCTTAACAAATTTTTAAAAATAAATTCTTTAGTGGCTGAAATTATTAAAAAATAATTTTTCAAACCAACATTTTTTAAAATAAATACATATTTTTCATGATAATTTATTTTTAAAAATTGGTAAAGGCGAAATTGTAGAGTATCCTTTTCTCGAGAAAATAAGCTATTAATCATTAACATTGTGTTATTTAAAAAAATTTTGTCAGAAGCGATAAGAAAAAAAGTTTAATTAAAAATAAAATCTGTTAAATAAATAATTTTCGAAGGTTTACATTTTTTTCATGATATATAATCTTATCTCTTTTAAAAAATACCACCAATAATAATATTGCCGTTCTTGAAATTATTTATAAATAATACCTTAAATATTATTATTATAATTTTTTTAAATAATTTTTATAATTATTAATGTATAATATAATATATAATTTATATATAATTTTTTATAATTTTATAATTATTAAATATTATTTAATTAAGATAATAAATAATACCTCAATTTTTTAAAAGATATCTATTTTCTTAAATAAATTGCAATGATGTTTTTCAAATTAATAATTTTTAGATACTGGTTATGTTTTGATTATTATTTCCTTCTTTACTGAAAGATGTGATTTTCTGAAAAGATTGGAAATAGTGATGGGACATCGATGTCGAAACATCGAAAACATCGATGTTTTGCTTTCGATTATCGATGTTTTACACATCGATGTTGCCTTATCGAAGACGATGTCAAAATATCGATATAAAGTTTCGATGTCGATGTTTTTCAAATTTTTATAGTTTATAATAAGTAATGACCCTTTAATTTATAGAAATATAGATTCATTAATATCGTTCTAATCAATATTTCTGTAAGTTAAAATGGCATTATTTATAATAAGCAATAAAAATATTTTTCAGCATTTTAAACTGTACGCGAATAGCTACCAAGCAGATGCTGAGTATGACGCATGCGCAGTAGAGTACGGGGCTCCGTTCCAATCTACGCATGCGCGATTATCGTTGTGAAGATAATCGATATTTCTTTACGATATAGATGTTGATTTTTTACATTGATGTTATCTTTTAGATGTATCGATGTTTGAAAACATCGATGTTTCCATTCGATGTCCTATCACTAATTGAAAATGAAATCTACCTAAATAAAAGTTTTCAATCCGAATTAATCCGAGGCCCATTCAAAATCAATCCAAAACTTTAATCCAAATGAATCCGGTCAATCCGAATTACTCAGAATTAATCCGAACTTTCAATCCGAATGATTCCGGTCAATCCGAATGAATCCGGTCAATCAGAACTTTCAATCCGAATGGATCCGAATTAATCCGGTCTATTCGAATCAATCCGAATAATTCCGAAAAATTCTGATAAATTCGGATTCACCGAATTCATTGATTGAGAGTTAGGATTAATTCTGATTAATTCGGATTGACCGGATTCATTCGGATTCATTTGGATTAAAGTTTCGGATTGATTTGAAATGGGCCTCGGATTAATTCGGATTGAAAACTTCCTTCGGATTAAATCGGAATGAAACTGTTTGGTTCGGATAAAAATTCCGGAATGATTCGGTAAATCTCGGATTGGTTCGGAATGAATTTCAATCAGAAGCTTTCGCTATGGCTTTTTTACTAGTACGGCCCTTAATCATATGGTTTTCACAACCCTAGTGGTGTTGCTCAATTTCCCAACCCAATCATAAGATATTTAAATTTTTCTCCGTTTTTTGTTAATTTCGCAAAAACGAGGTTCAAGATTGATTTCAAATTTTGGGAGAATTTCCTTTAATATATAAAGAAAGAATTTTCCAAAAGAATAAAAAATCTATTTGCTAGGGTCACTTAAGAACCTCGATTATCTATCAGGAGGTGTCCCTTTCCCATGTTAAATTATCCAAACTTTAAAACTCAATAATTCGCAAACGGGCTTCAAGATCGATCTGAAATTTTACATGTACTTTTGATATATCAGATAGATTAATTATTAAAAGTTATAGTAAAATCTATTTGGGTTCGAGATAACTAGTGTACATCCTTAACGATTCTCTTTTAAAATACCGCTCGATCGAATATAAAAATGAGAAGTTATTATACACCCAACAGGCGCACTTGTGGATGCCAATTAAATCGATATAAATACTAATCAATAGGCGCATTTATGAATAGTATTTATTCAAGACTTAAAGACACATAACCGATTCACCGATTTTACTCTACCGACCTCCGTGTGGACTTCTCATTCCGCTATTCCGTACCGACCGTAGAGGGGGAAACATGGAGGTCCGATTATTGTTTGTCACCGACTCATCTATGGTATGTGTCAGTTAATGGCCCTTCCGAATCTTATTTGATTATATTCTGACGACACGCTATTTTTCATTATAAATTACAGGATCTGGAATAAAACAAGGAACACGACCGTAATCCACCTCCGATCCACAATTTAAACCATTATCATTTAAATTCTAGAGTAACACACACTTTACACACAAAATGTAAATCTGTTAGATGTGTTTACACTACACCTACATTTAAAATTGTAACTTTGGCACGCACACACACTGACACGCACATCTCCGCTTACTCTTCAGCACACCAGAATTAGTACGTATTTTGAAGTAGGGGTAGAAACTATTCTTTATATTTTTGTTACAAAAAAGGATGAGTTTTAATCGTCTTTAAATACCTAACTCTGGCTAGGCTGAAGCGTCCGCTAAGACAATTAACTGAGGATAAAACGGATCGTTACAAAATAAATAACTAGCGCATTATAAATTTGGATTCCGAGGATATTCAATTTAAAATATTTATAAGATTGTCGAGACGTAGTTTTGTGGTCAGAGACCAGACCGCATTATATGCGAGTAGTATAGCAGGGAGGCTTCTGGATAGATTAGTATTAGTCAGCCCTATCCGGCTAATGGGAAATGTAGTTGTCGCTTACAAGGTCCACTTTAAAACAGGACGATCGACGCGCCACTGACGGATTAGTTCACCCGAAAAATCGAATTAAGTCATTTATGGGAAAGTAAATAATTAATAATAAATAAAAACATTCCCAATAATTTCAGTTTAGCAAATTAAGACTAATAATTGTTTAATAGGTAATTGATACTTAAAAAATATAAGAGTAATTGAAGTCTAAAAAGACTTGCTCTTATAACGACCCATAATAGACATATCAAAAAAATCACAAAAATAAACTACATCTCACTATTATCACCAAAAGCCACAATACTAAATAAAAATCGTTATTTTATTACTTTTCGAGTTCGTTCCCATAGGACTCAATGCTTCTCTCAAACAGGACGGATGTGGCGCTATCTGCAGGAGAGCGGAGGCGTTCTTCGTTTATGTGGGAACTTGTAAGCGACAACGGCTGCTGTACAAAACGTCGGAGAGTCGGATAGAGCTGGTATTAGTGCATGTCCTTGTGAGCTTGAGTTGGTGTTAGTGTGTATCTGTGTGAATCGAGTGGAGGGGGTAAGAATGTGAATGACGTCATAGTTATGATGAATCACTTCCGGTGATAAGAATGTTGACGTCTGCTATCTCATGTATTTTTTTTTCATTTTAACATAAACAATGGGTATCAAGTTACATAGAATTCTGAGAAATTGCATAAACAATAATCTCAAGGTCACATTCCTGAGAGATGACGTCATAATGCAAGTCCAAACCTGTTTTACCCCCACTTCCAAGAAAAATGAATGATGTGGAGAGGGTAGTGGCGTGGAGGAGTAAAAATTGGAGGGGGGTAAATGATGCGTCATTTCCGGTGATAAGGATGTTTACGTCTGCTAACGGATAGTTTTTTTCTTATTAACATAAACAATGGGTATCAAGTTCTAAGAAATTTGGCGTAAACAATATTCTCAAGGTCACATTCCTGAGAGATGACGTCATAATGCAAGTCCAAACCTGTTTTACCCCTACTCCCGAGAAAATGCGTATCACGTGACATAGAATTCTGAGAAATGACGTCATATTGCGCAATATCATGCAATTTAGATCATGTTACACGTCCCGAACACCCCTTTCAAACGTAAACAGACGTATCATATTACACAGTAGACATATCAATATGAAAAACAATTCTTAGAAATTAGATAAGAATATTAAGGTTAGGCGTAAACAATATTCTCAAGGTCACATTCCTGAGAGATGACGTCATAATGCAAGTCCAAACTTGTTTTACCCCCACTCCCCGAGAAAAATGGGCGTAAACAATAGTCTCAAGATCACATTCTTGAGAGATGACGTCATATTTTCAAGGTCTTACCTCCACTCCCGAGAAATGTGGGCGTTACAAGTTAGATAGAATTTTGAGAAATGAAGTCATATTGCGCAATATCATGCAAGTCCAAACCTGTTTTGCCCCCCACTTCCGAGAAAATGCGTATCACGTGACATATAATCCTGAGAAAAGTGGGCATCAACAAATTAGATAGAATTCTGAGAAATGACGTCATATTGCACAATATCATGCAAGTCCAGACCTGTTTTACCCCCACTTCCGATAAAATGCGTATAACGTGACATATAATTCTGAGAAATGATGTTATATTGCGCAATATCAAGCAATGTAGATAATGTTTCACCTCACCACCATCCCTTTCAAATGTAAAAAGACGAATCATCTAGCACTGTAGACATAACAATATGAAAAACAATTCTCAGAACTTAGATAAGAATATTAAGGAATGTGTAAACAATAACAATATCAGGACTATATAAACCCCAGTACATCCCTTGGTCTTTTTAGTACCACACTGAATGCCAAACAGTAAGAAGCGTAAAGAGCTGAAGATTCGAATTGAATTATTTTTAAACGATATTAAAGAATTAAAACAATTAGTGAAAGTGTATTCTAACATTCGTGAAATATCAAAAAATTTTGAAAACCTCACAATACAAACTAAATCTTTTGTGAAAAAATGAAATAAAAGTTTTAAATCAATTACTAAAAATGGATTTTAGTAAACTCAACAAGCTGGGCTGGGAAGGAGACTTTCTGCCTGTGAAGAAATTGAAGGAATTGGAAGATCAATAAAATCCAGCAAATCACCGATGTCAAGAAAATCTCTACTAAATATGGCGAGAAGTTTGTTGTAGACCTGCAAAATACCTGTACCGTTTTTCTCCCGCTGAGGCTACGTACATTTTTTGCTGAAGATCTAAAATAACTGGAGGAATTCCAAAAATCACGCCAATCGAAGAAGCTGTTCATGATGTATAAAGGAGGATTGTGCAACGATGTTGAATTTGCAAGCAGTGCCGAAGCTTAAATTCAAAGTATCACATTAAAATTGAGTGTATATATATATATATTTATATATATATTGAATGTATTTTTGAATGATGTGAAGCTATTGTATTATATGGTAGAAAATATTTTCAATAAAAATATGAAATTATAAAAAAAAATAACCTGTTTTATTTATTTTAATACTAATAATAATAATAATAATAATAATAATAATAATAATAACACAAAATATCTTAAGATTAAACATTTTTATTGATAGATAACTTATTCTAAATGCATTTGAAATATATTAAAAATCAGATTTATTTATCCAACTATTATGAGAATCATCAAAACCTAACCATTTTACAAATATCTTACCTTTACTCCTTTTCACGATTTTTTCTACAAGGTAGATGTCAGGATTTTTTACTTTAAGTAACTCCTGTTCGTAAAAACCGCCCATAATAGGCTGATCTTGGTAATCTTTGAGCATATAAGTGATAGGGACAGTATTTTTGATGTCCCTTATAGTAAATATTTCAGTAGTGCAGTTCGGTGTATAGCCTTTCTCAAAAACATGTTTAAATTTTCTTATTCGAAGTTTTTCATTAATCTTAAACTTTGAGTCTAGATTAACATTTTCAACGTGAAATTTCTTGTATACATGTAACAATAATTTTTTCTCATGCTTAACTGTCACATGCTTACGTTTCATTCCGATAGTTCGATGCTTATCATTATTGTAAGAGGACACCAAATTAGATAAAATATTCAACCATTTATAA
>JAUESH010009541.1:0-16154 GCA_032275165.1 Synergus magnus
GACCCCTGTATCTTGACAACCCGTTGTACTACGTGCGCCCCCTTTACAGAATCTAAAGAGGTCCACTAGCACTACAGCCTGGCGGAGTTTGAATAAGATAGGGGACAACAAAATTTTAGGCGGGGACACTTGGGAAATGTTACCCCATATAAGGGTAGGAGCCGTCCGCGATTGTGGTGGGTGAAACCTCATCTTCAAGATCAAGTGCGGGATATGTATGGTGGTTATGGATTGGTCACGTACTTTTACTTTTGTGATGAAGAAAAGTTTAGCAAAATGTGTCGAATGTCTCCCACGCAATTTGATAAATTGCATGATATGGTTGGAGGTCGCCTAGTGAAAACGAGTCTAAGAAGAACATTATCTTCCAGAATTCGTTTAGCTGTGACATTAAAGTAAGTACTTATAACAAAATTATTGTATTTTTTAAAAATGTATGTTTTTAATGACACTCTTTGGAAAGGCTGCATAATTCAGTGCTGGGAGATCTTCAAATCGCAGACCGACAGAATCGGCGCAGTAGTTTTCCTGTATATTTTTAGGTTAGTTTCAGAAAGCGTGTTTGGTTAACTAACCTAAAAGTACAATAATTATTAATGTTAAACCTAAAATTTAACCTAAAAATAATCTAAAACCTAACCTAATATAAAAATACAATAGTGCAGTAGTTTTCCTGTATATTTTTAGGTTATTTTACCAAACCGTTTTTGTTTAACAAAACCTAAAAATACACAGGAAAACTACTGCGCCGAATCTGCCGGTCTGCAATCTCCCAGCACTGGTTCAATTGAAATAAATTATATTTTACCGATTTAAACTATTATAATAAATTGTAAATTCAGGAAAATGGGAAACCATGCAAAATTGTTTAATTTTTTATGCTTTTCACTCCAGATTATTTTTTAAATTTTAGTAGTAGAGGTGTGCAGTCGAAATGTTTGTTTTCATCTTTCTCAGAAAAAATGAAGTAATTGCAGTTTTTTAAATTATAATAATGCTGGTTTCACGTACAGTTCTAATTTTTTTTTTATTTAAAAAATTAAAATTCCTAGAGTTCCCGAATTTGCACTGAAATTTCGAAGTGACGATTGCACACTTCTAGTTAGGAGAATCGAACACTCTCAATTTAAATTTATAGATACACCTATGTTCAATAAATAATTGTTAATTACAAGAATTATAAAGTATTCCGAATGCACATCTGCATTAAATAGTGGTCAACCTTTCAACTAAAATTTAATTTTATTTATTCATAGCTTCTTAGCTCACGGTGACAGTGTTGAGACTACAACGAATTTATTTCTAATTGGATATTCGACTTTGTATGGGATAATTGAAGAAGTCTGTCCTCTCATTTGGGAAATAATGTCGCCGGTATATTTGAGACAGAAAACAGCACGGGAATGGAAACTAACCACCCAAGGATTTCGCGTGAGGTGGAATTTTCCAAATTGCATTGGGGCTATGGACGGCAAAGAGATAAGGATTCAGGCACCACCAAATTCTGGGAGTTTATTTTACTGTTATAAGAAGTTTCACAGCGTTAAATTATTAGCAGCGTGTGATGCTTACTACCGATTCACGTGGGTGGATATTGGTGATTATGGTAATGAGCCGTAAAAATTTTATAGTAATACGCATTTTATCAAGAATAAAATGATGCACATTTGTACTATGTAATTTAATCATATATTCTCACATTTCATTCTTTCAGATTCAATCTATTGTTCACAAAAATAATAGGTGATAATGATAAATTACAGGTTCTGTAAGTGACGTTTCGGCCTTCCAGAACACAGCATTTTACAGAACATTGGAGAGAGGAGAAGCTGATCTCCCAGCGCCTGCTCGTTTGCCACGATCAGCAATGGTTTTACCACACTTTTTCGTCGTCGACGAAATCTTTCCGGTGAAACCTTACAGTATGCCACCGTACGCTAGACGACGTGCCCTTACCAGAAGGGAAAGAATATTTAATTACAGGTAAATATTCCGCAATATATTACTCTTTTAATATTTGCTGTAAATTATGTACTAAATATTGATTTTCTGTTACAGATTGTCTCGAGCGAGAAATTGCATCAAAGATGCTTTCGGCATCCTCACTGGTAGATGGCGGATTTTGCACAAAGCGATGTCTTTCAAGCTGAAAGCATCGATAGCAATTGTGCAAGCATTGATTTGTCTTCATAATTTCATCGTGGATGATGAACTACCGCGCAAAGAAACAGATCAATACTATATTCGTATACTCACATATGCACACCTTGGAAATGTTCCACTTCCAGCACGGCCAGAAGGAATTGTTGTTGCACAAAATGAGGAAGAAGTGATTCCAGCTCATGTCATCCAACAACGAGAAATGCTAAGCGATTATTTTACCTCGGAGGCTGGCGCCCTTCGTTAGAAATGTGAGTTAGCTAAACGGGAGGCACATTCCTACTAATGTCTGAATCTACTTATTGTAAATATTTTATACATAATTGTTACTTTTATTTACTTTAATAATAATTTATTAGTTAATAAAATTACTTTTCAAAATATAAATGTTATTGATTGCATTACCACTACCTGCCTTGTTCGACTCGACTGGAGGTTTCCAGATTTTTTGCACAATCTTACCTAAAGTTATTGAAATTATTGAAATAAAAATACAAAAGATACAAAACATACAAATTTTTTATTTTACAAACTTTGAACAATAAACAAACATTTTTATTTCTAACATTTTTTAAATTTAAAATGTACTTTATACTTCGTTAAGTATTTTCGTTAGCACTCCATCCCTTTCTAAATAAAAAAAATTGCTTTCTTTGCATTAATGGAGTCAAATTTACAATGTTAAATGGTACATAAACTAAACTTAAAAACTATCAGTCAGAATTGTGAGTTTGTAAGTTCTCTTCATTTTAATTATGTCAGAGTTAAAAATTTGACTTCTGAAAAGAGTGAAAGCACTGAAAATTCTGTGTGCTATCAATTTTATATAATATTGCAAAAATTTCTGAAATTTTAAAATTTTTTCTTAAATTTTAAATAACGTTTGAAATAAGCAACATTGTTTAATGTTCTCGGGATTATTTTGAAGCTAAACTTCTGCAGAATCACAACAACTTATAAGCATGTAACGAGAGGTTACACACGTGTGCGTTCTATACGCACACTTCTATCGGGCTCTCACCGCAGCGGCTAGCATGAGTATCCCCACTTCGTTCCCCACCACTAACCGACCGGCAGCCATCATTGTCTCAACCATTTAAATCCGCTGCACGACGCGTGAAACGCCAGTTCAGCCGGACAAGGCCTGCCGAGCGGATCGGTGAGCTCTCGCCCGGGGAAAACTCACAGCGCTCTCACTATGTTTAGGCGCATCTATCATAGTGAGAACTGAGCGGAATGGCAAGGTTTAGGCGCATCTATGCTTGTCATTCGCGAGGCACGAATTCTCGAGGACGAGAATTGCCAATGTTCAGGAGCATCTGTCATTGGTAATTCGACAGTCGTCGGGGTAACATCGTTTAGGCGCATCTATGGATGTTATCCCACGCAAAACTCGATGATTCGACAGACCGAAAAGAAAGTGTAGGATTTTTATAGCGTATAGGCGCACTTATGCCTATAGAAATCTGAACGCGAAAGTTAATATACGGGTGCAAACGTGATTTTCTTTTGCCACTATTCCTTTTCAATCTTGAAACGTTCTTTTTTCCATTTCAGACTTTCCTTTCGAGATCCTAGAAAAAGGGGGAACAAATTGACATTGTTTAGGAGCATCTGTGGATGTCAATTTGTCAAATGAATGTTAATGTTTAGGAGCATCTATCATTAACATTTATTCCGAACTTAAATAAACAAACATCGAAATACCATCCAGTTTGAACCCTGCTTACCGCATTTACCGTATCGACCGAAGAGGGGAAAAACTTCAGAAACCTATTTTGTTTATTAAAGGTCTAGAAATCCATATAAAATATTGAAACCTTTTTTTTATGTAAAATTACAGGAGATCGAATAAAGTATAATTAGAACGTCGCCCCGACCGCCTCCGTTCAACACTCAGAAACATCAGCGCGATCAAACTTAAATTTTCCATTTAGACTTATTTTTTGGTAAACTTAGAGTCACACACAACACATACACACGATAATTTTTATGTTAGTTAAAATTACACTACAGTTACACTTAAAATTGTAATTTAAGCACTCACACAACATTTGAACACGCACACTATTCACATATACACTTCATAAACACAAATTAGTTTTCTTTCTTTTCGTCAAATATTAGTATTGTAAAGGAGAATAAATATTCCTTTTGATACTTTGTATTAAAAATCTATCGTTGTCTTTAAAAACATCCTGATCCCTGGCAGACAAGCGTCCGCAAGGCAACAAATTTGGGGCAAAATAGGATAGAAAAGAAGGCCCCCAAAAACAGATCGTTACCAGCATATATATGCAATTTTTTCTTGCCCGATACAAATACTAGTTGATGATGTAGCTACAAATTATGTGTTTTCCAGTTTTTTCAAATTTTTCGTTATATAAGCAACTCTTTACACCGAGCTAGGGAAAAATTACATATGTATCCTGAGTTGCTGCTGTGGATTCTACAGAAATTTACCTTCAGTATAAGCTCAAGGACATTAAAAAATGTTGATTGTTACTAACGTTATTAAAATGTAGAAAAAGAAAATTACCATTTGAACTATTTCTAAAGTATGTCATGAAGTGGACCTATTACCTTCATTTTGAGCTCATTTTATGCAGAATTTCAAGAGCTTTCAATCTTTTCGGGAGCAAAATTTTTAACTCCAACATAATCAACATGAAGAGAAAACCGAAGCAGACGAAATAACTATTCGAAAATACAATAAATACTTATTTAAATGTTCATTAACATATCATGAGTTTGTAAAAAACATATCTTCTTCTGAAATTAAACTTTAACACATTTCATAAAATAATTACCCCCCCTCCCCCTTAATGGCGAAAGGGCTCACCTACATCTGCAAAACATTCAATAAAAGGCTTCGATAATATCAAGAGAACGACATCGATAACAGTACTTTTTAGCATTTTCAGAATTTGTATATCATTCAGTGGATTACCGTTAACGTTTCTTTAGCAGATCTTTAACAGATTTTTAAATCTCTTTAAATTTTTTAATTTAAAAGTCTATATTTTACATGTTTCACAGATTTTCTATTCGCTTGTATTTTTTAGTGGCTTAATAGTATATAGGAACTATAGGAAAGAAGGTAAACTTTGGCATATTACTTAAAATAAATACCCCCCCGTTGAAATCGTTAACCGCAATATGGCTATTAATAGCTGGGGCTTACCTACATCTGCAAAACGTTCAATGAAAGCTTTCGATAATATCCAGCAAATCCAGATAAATATCCTTCTGTTCCTGCATGTCCAAAGTCAACCAAAGTCTCTGTAATAAGTTGAAGGAACCGTCCTGGTTTTCAATTGGCAAGGACCTCTCTTTTTCCGAACAAGAGCGGATTTGGCTTTCCAATTGTGATTCCAATAATTGCTTCTTTAATTTAAATAGATCCGTTGCTTTTTCACTAGCATTGCAGATACCATCGGAAGTCTTAATTATCGTTTCTTCGACGGCATTAAATTTCTTTTTATGTTTGTTCTCCTTTGATTTTTGCAGTTTATTGTGTCTTGGTATCAGCGTGGTTGCGATATAGCGTACTTTGAAACGCCTTCCATTCTGTGCTCCTAACGATGAGAAAGAAAACGGCGATTCTGTGTTCAGTCTCGGTAGGTCGGTGCGTTTCTTAGCATGTGCTCCAACTGGTTGCATTGATCTAAACGGAGAGTCTCTACTAGTATCGCTTCTACTATCGGTTATCCCACTTCGAGATTGCGAGGCAATTGTTTCGGAAACACATGATCTTGCGAGCTGATTATTTGTGAAACTTGTCGATTGAACAGGTTGCACATTTCTACAAGCGGTTATTTCACTTCGAGACTGCGACGTGATTTCTTCGGAATAATATGGGCTTGCGGGCTGATTATTTGTGAAACTTGTCGATTGGGCAGGTTGCACATTTGTTCTTTTTACCTTCAAAGGCCTTTCGCCGTCAATTATCACAGGTGTTGCTTGGAGACTCTTCCTATTCGCCGACTTCGAGGACGTACCACCTTCCGATGTGCTAGTATTTACCTGCTGTGCAATGAATTCTAAGTCCCCTGATCTGTTGCTTAGGTAAGTTCCACGAGCGGTGTTGAAGGTCGAGAAAGGTCTAGATTTTCTTCAGTGCCTTCGTGTAATTCACCTATGTCCATGGATGAGGTGCGTTCAATCTCTCTAGTAATTTCATACGTGTTCATATCTATTGGACTGTGTCGAGGACTGTGTATAGCGGCCACAGGTTCAAACTCCAACGGCGTAGAAAGAAAGTCACTGGAGGCTTCTGCGTTTAAATTGCTCATTCTTTCATAATGGAAATTTCCGGCGAGATGTTTGGATGGCACAGAAAAAATCGGAGTAGGTGCTTCTTCTACTGAAATGTTATTAGATGCATCATTCAAGACGTACATGATTACGGAATTTGAATAAATAGAAGATTCAGAGTTGTCATATCCGGATGTGGTGTCTATACAATCAACGATTGGCTCACTGAACGAAGTCTCTATTGACTCAGAGTATGATAAATATTCGTCGACAGATGTTTCCTGTGCCGGAGAAACAGTTTCTGCGAAAAATTTAAATCTTGAAGATTCTGAAAGAGGAAAAAAGAGCTATAAGCAAAGTGGAAAACATAGCTGGAAAAGGCAAACTACATACTGATAGTGGTAAAGGAAGATCTCTCCCTGGGTACATTTTTCTTCTAAAGTGAGTAGTATGTACGGACCTGTAGTTCCTATTGAAAATAGCTGTGACAATTGATTGCTCGAAATCCTTGCGTCGGCAGAACGGCTAGACCAGTGTTTTTGGATAAAATTTCTTCTCCTGCAACGAAATAGGCAACGAATCATGAAGAGGCATTAATTACAATTTCGAAATGAGAGAATGTTATTATTAATTTACTCTTTATGTTGAATGTGACCCTCTAGGAATTCCAAATCGTCGTAATGAACCCACTTCAAATTTTGAGATTGTTGTTAATAATACTTCATTCTGAATATGCCGTAAATTATATTTTCCATACAGTTTATTTTATAAATAAATCTCTTTATTAATAACGGAAGTAAAATAAATTTTCTAAAAAATATTATTTGGGCAATTTGGTTATACAAGAATTTGTTGAAAATCGTCTCAACAATTTTCAATAAAAACTATCCACATACTTTACTGAAATTGCATATATTTTTAATTTATATACCCTATAGAGTGAAAAGTTTGATTGCGCGTTTGACATGGCATTTAAACTTTTCGCTGAAAGTGACCCTTACGGAAATATGTTATAGGAAAATCAGTATAGACCTATGATTTTCCTACCAGATGTTTTCTTAAGGAGATAATGAGAAAACCGAATTTCTTTTCTTTTAAAACAGATATAGGGAAAACAAAACGTGGTCATTTGACAATATAAAAAAGAAAATTGGTGTTCCCATTCAGTGACACAAATCTACTTGGCATTGTTAAAAAAAATAAAAATATATTTTCGAAAATTAAACTAATGAATAGAATGATATAGAATTTACACCAAAAAAGTCATATTGATTATAGAAAAGTTAAAATGTACAATCAATTTTGAGGTTAGAATTACCCATTAATTCATATTTCATATATATTATGTATACATATGTATAACTGACCTGGAAAATAAATTCCAAGTGTGGAAAGGCGCTTGCCGATGTGGAGCCACATTTGTTCCTTTTGTGCTTCAGTAAGCGAATTCTCTAAATCTTTCCTATAAATCCATGGATTAGCCTTCACTATTTGGATGAACTCTTTATTCCATCGAGCGATAGCGTCCCTCCTCGACATTTTGTAATTCACTTAACCAAAGATATTATAAACTTAACTGAACTTAACCTTCACGACCTTCACCTTCACGTTCATTCACGATGGACGTCTGTGCGTATGACGTCATCCATTGTCACCGATGTTCGCATGTTTACGAACAGGGCCGGATTTACGCTTATGCCGCCCTGGTCATTTGAAAAAGTACCGCCCCTCTAACAATTTTTCTTACGATTCCAAGTGCTAAAAGAAAGGTCCTCACTTTTACATGCAACATATTTTCATATTCTGTAACGTAAAAAAATTTTTTTTAAAATACTGTCAGCAACCCTAGCGCCCCTCAAAATTTGCCGCCCTACGCACGTGCCTGTTTCGCCCTCTAGTGTAAATACAGCACTGCTTTCGAAAATCGAAAATGGAGTGACGCGTATGTATACGATCTTGTTTCTACATAGTCTAATTGCCGGTGTTTCCAGACGACAATGGATAATGATATAAGTAGCGAGCAGTGCGATATCAAATTAATCCTGATGCAACTAATAAAATAGTATACAGTTATTTATGATAAAAGTTCCACGGATTATAAGGACCGAAAAAAGAAACAGGAAGCGTGGGAGGAAATTGCCATATCTATAAAATACGTGGTTAATAAATAAATAAAGCGTTTAAATTCAAAATTGCAGTGAATCGGTCGCACTCGGAATTGGGCGTTTAAGATTGCAGATTCACTTTGTTGAGTGAATCCGCTAAAACTGATCCAGTATAGATTTTGACAGATTCAAATTTTGTAACTTCATTAATCGGTTCTTTGATTCTGGGTGCAAAAGATTTATTCTAGTCCCCTCCCCTCCCAACTGAGAATACTTTACGTAATACGTGAATAGCCCCTAACCAAACTTCAAGGATAATCTAGTATAATAATAATCTATTAATAATAATAATATTTTTGTTTTAGAAATAGCAAATCATTTATAAAAATATTATATTTATATTTCTTTGTATATACCACAAATGTAATTTCTGAATTCTGAATTATAATTAATAAATACTTTTTCCAGTTAAGCATGCGCAAAATGCTTGGGCTAGCCTTAAGAAGATGTTTGTCAGTGAACACAAGAAAATTAAGAAAAATGAGCGATCAGGCTCAGCTTGTCCAGTTGAGGAGCCACTCTGGTCGTATTGTGGAGAAATGACTTTCCTAAATCAGCACATTGCGCATAGAAAGTAGGTATATTTGCTTGAAGCATTGTGAACATTGTAGATAAAATTTTGTTTATAATTGGGAACATATCGGGAAGTTTTCTGCAGATTTCAACAGATATCCTGCTTTTCATACATACTTCACAATATGTTGGTTTCTTTTTTATAACTTAAATTTACAAACTTGGTTATAGGACTGCTAGCAATTATAAAGACGAGGAAGATGAGGAGTCTGAAGGTTTCCAAAGCTCCAATTTGAACAGCGATGATGAAGAAGAGGGAGAGATAGAAGACATGATGGATGCTGATGACTCGCTGACGGATAACGGGACTTAGCAAGGTAAACTAAACAATTTGAAAAATTCTCGTAATTTTTCCGAAGTGTCAATACATTTCTGTTAAATGCAAATAAAACTTATTTGCTTAAAACGAGGATTAATCGAACGAATTCGAAGGAATTTTATCATTTTTCCATTAATTATAATTTCGCATTTTTTTTTAAGAAAACGGTGCGCAACCGTCCGTTTCTGAAGCTTCGAGTACAGTTCCTGGTATGGCAGTAGATTTTTTGCTAATTCTAAGAGATTCTTGGATAAGAGTGCCCCAAAATAAACGACGAATCTGTTTCGAGGCATTAAAAACGTCCATTAATGAGAAGAAAAGTAAACGGCAATCCACTGAATGATATACAAATTATTGAACGTTTTGCAGATGTAGGTGAGCCCTTTCGCCATTTCACAGTCGGTACTGCCATGATAAATAATAAATTAAGGATTTTAAGGGGGAGGGGGGGTAATTATTTTATGAAATGTGCTAAAGTTTAATTTCAGAAGAAGATATGTATTTTACAAACTCATAATATGTTAATGAACATTTAAATAAGTATTTATTGTGTTTTCGAATAGTTATTTCGTCTGCTTCGGTTTTCTCTTCATGTTAATTATGTTGGAGTTAAAAATTTTACTCCCGAAAAGATTGAAAGCTCTTGAAATTCTGCATAAAATGAGCTCAAAATGAAGGTAATAGGTCCATTTCATGACATACTTTAGAAATAGTTCAAATGGTAATTTTCTTTTTCTACATTTTAATAACGTTAGTAACAATCAACATTTTTTAATGTCCTTGAGCTTATACTGAAGGTAAATTTCTGTAGAATCCACAGCAGCAACTCAGGATACATATGTAATTTTTCCCTAGCTCGGTGTAAAGAGTTGCTTATATAACGAAAAATTTGAAAAAACTGGAAAACACATAATTTGTAGTTACATCATCAACTAGTATTTGTATCGGGCAAGAAAAAATTGCATATATATGCTTATAAGTTGTTGTGATTCTGCAGAAGTTTAGCTTCAAAATAATCCCGAGAACATGAAACAATGTTGCTTATTTCAAACGTTATTTAAAATTTAAGAAAAAATTAAAAAATTTCAGAAATTTTTGCAATATTATATAAAATTGATAGCACACAGAATTTTCAGTGCTTTCACTCTTTTCAGAAGTCAAATTTTTAACTCTGACATAATTAAAATGAAGAGAACTTACAAACTCACAATTCTGACTGATAGTTTTTAAGTTTAGTTTATGTACCATTTAACATTGTAAATTTGCCTCCATTAATGCAAAGAAAGCAATTTTTTTTTATTTAGAAAGGCATGGAGTGCTAACGAAAATACTTAACGAAGTATAAACTACATTTTAAATTAAAAAAATGTTAGAAATAAAAATGTGTTTATTGTTCAAAGTTTGTAAAATAAAAAATTTGTATGTTTTGTATCTTTTGTAATTTTATTTCAATAATTTCAATAACTTTAGGTAAGATTGTGCAATAAAGCTGGAAACCTCCAGTCGAGTATCATACTTAAAAATTAAAAATTTTAATTTCCAAACTCTGATTCATACATCAAAACTGTTAAATTGAACCATTTAAAACATAAAATCAGCCAAAACAAAATTCACCTAACTTCAAAAGAGTGTACAACTGACAGTTGACACATTGAACTGCGTTGAACCACCAAAACGCTGGAATGTGAACCATGTACATACGCCCGACGGTTGGTAGCAATGGGAATCAACGAACATATGCATTAGAATCTGTACGTATATATTCATATACGTGGAATTCTTAGGACACATTGTGAAACCAGCCTTACGATGTGTCAAAAAGTGAAAAAAAAAAATATTCCACGACTGATTATGGTATCTACCGATATAACCAGAAAATCATACCATCAAATGATATTACCAACCATTTATGGAATCAACGAATCATTCTTCAAGAAACTCCTTATTGGACTTAAGGTTCAACCAGATGGTGGGTTTGAACCCATTGTAAAAATTTTCGGTAACTAATCCTGTGGAATCAGCTTGGATACCGTGTTTTGAAGTAAATTTCAACAAAACCTGGGAATTATAGAGGCCTATTTTTCTTTTGGTAATACGGCGTCGCCTTTATATCAAAGAGCTATCGACATCGGCAGATTTTTAATCATATTTACAACATCTCATGGGAACAAGGCTATCCTTTTCGAAACACCTACCGACAAGGATGAAAAGAACACTGCGGGATGCCAGGTCAACAAACCTAAGCTGTATACGCCCACTATCGTTCTTCAGCAAACGACATTCAATTGGCTGAGAAATGTCATTGACTGCGTTTATGAACGATTCCGTCAAATTCTACATTTACTACCGAATGTAGAAAAGTGTAAAGATTGGTTAGTAGAAAATGTTTGTGAATATGTTATTTCAGAAAAAATAAATTCACCGACTGATGATTGAATACGACAAATTATAAATCTTAAATTTGATTATTTTAAAAATCTCTTGAGGGAAAAATTACCCCAAGAATTTGTTAATGTACACTTCGATATTGTATTTTTGAAACTGACACATGTTTTGAGTGGCTTTATCGCCGGAGAAGTTTGTCTGAATCTTTCAAGATATTTGTAAAACACACTATTCTATTAAATATTTTACCTAAAAATGGCGGATTTAAATTTGGACGACGCCTAGAAGGGAGAGGGGCCACCCCTACCACGTAGACCAATAAGACAAATTTCCCCTCTCCTAGGTCACACCCATCGACCAATAAGAATCCTCGCTGTAACTCATTAGCCACGCCCATTAACCAAACAGATCGATTTCCCCCTCTTAAACCACACCTAATAAGGGGCGGGTTACCCCCACCCTCCCCCCAGGCCACGCCCATCAACCAATCAGAGGCCTCGCCATGGCTCAGTATATCTACTCCTATAAACAAAGAAAAATACATATCTTTTACAAAACAAGTAGAAAATACGAATGTAAAGCTTAGATTTATTGATTCTTTTAGATTTAAGCCTAGTAGTCTTGAAAAATTGGCATCATATTTAAGTAATGATGAAAAGAAAATTACGAGAAAACATTGTAAAAATAACGATGAATTTAATTTGCTCACAAGAAAAGGAGTTTTTCCATATGATTACATTGACAGTTAGGGAAAATTACAGGAATCTCAATTACCATCAAAAGAGAATTTTTATTCAAATTTAAATAATTCAAATATTCCAGAACAAGATTATCAGCATGCTTGTAAAGTGTGGGAAACATTTAAACTGAATACTTTGGGGGAATACTCTGATCTTTATTTAAAAACTGATGTCCTACTCTTAACAGATATTTTTGAAAATTTTAGAAGAACTTGCTTTAAAACATACAACCTAGATCCACTTCACTATTACACAGCACCAGGACTTGCTTTTGATGCAATGTTAAAGTATACAGGAATTGAGCTTGATTTGTTTACAGATATAGAAATGCTCTTATTTATTGAAAAAGGCATTCGGGGTGGAGTTTCCCAATGTTCAAATAGATATGTAAAGGCAAACAATAGATTTATGGGCAAAGATTTTAATCCATATGAGCCAGAGTCTTATATTATGTACTTAGATATTAATAATCAATACGGTACATATATGCGTGAATATTTACCATATAAAGATTTTGATTGGTTTAATGATTTCGAAAATAACCCAGAATTTTTTAATATTCCTGATGATTCATCAATAGGTTACATTTTAGAAGTAGATTTAGAATATCCTGAAGAGCTTCATGATTTACATAAAGATCTATCTTTATGTCCAGAGCATTTCATACCTCCCGTTCCAAAATTCACAATTCACACTTATTACAAAATGGGAAGAGAGGCACCGAGCGAAAAATTTAATTGTAAGATCCAATTTTTATAGCTGCACCATATTTGACGAAGATATGGTAATCATTGAAATAAATAAAATAAAAAATAAATTTCAATAAACCAATATATACAGCTTTCACAGTTCTTTACATTTCTAAAATAATAATTTATGATTTTCACTATAATTATATTCAAAAAACATTTGGTAGTAATGAAAAGTTATTGTATACGGACACAGATAGTCTAATATATCAACTAACTGTTCCCAATGTTTACGATTATATTAAAAGAGATTTGCACAAATTTGACATTTTAGACTATCCACCATATAATATTTATGGAATACCACTAGTAAATAAAAAAAGATTAGGCATAATGAAGGATGAATGCAATGGAAAGAGTATGAGTGAATTTGTAGGTTTACGATCAAAATTATATGCGTATAAAGTTTTGGGTGAAAAAAGGGAAAAAAAGAAAGCTAAAGGGGTAAAGGATACTACACTATGAACAATAACATTTGATGATTATATGCAGTCTGTAAATTCTTGTCAAAACCTCGTTCGACCTCAT
The DNA here is from genome assembly GCA_032275165.1 of Synergus magnus. NCBI lineage: Eukaryota > Metazoa > Arthropoda > Insecta > Hymenoptera > Cynipidae > Synergus > Synergus magnus. The sequence goes on from JAUESH010009541.1 coordinate 13,877, forward strand.
CATATGATTCGAAGTCGTAAACATGAGGTGAACTCCATTACTCAAGATAAAATTGCTCTCAGCTGGCATGATGATAAGCGAGTGTTGATTCCTGATTCGACAGACACTCTTCCAGGGGGATATAAAAATAGAGCATATGAACCCATGGAAATAGAGGAAATTGATGTATAGTTAGTGCAAAACGTATTTAATGTATGATAATTGTAAAATATAGTTTTATTTGTGTATGTGAATGGATGAATGAAGTCTAGAAGCGTGTATGTTTATTTTGTAAAATAAATGTAAATATTTATAAAAAGGCAAAATAAATACATAGTACTTATAAAAAATTACAAAAATTCTATTTCTTGAAAAACCTATTTAATTTTAAGTTTCCTCTTTCAGCTTAGTTTTAATTTTGAATGAATTCTTTATAATTGTTAAAAAAATATATTATAAAAGAAAGTAATTAAGTTCATAACTTCTCAAATGAATGCTTACATTTACTGACCTAGGTTAACATTCTTAAGCATGTCATGGAATCATGACTCACTAAAGATAAATATAAATAGAATCCGCCTAAAAGTGGCATTGCGAAAGTTCAACCACCCGTGAATGGGTTGCCGGTTAAACGGCGAAACTCAGTCATGCGTGAGATTGAATAATATAAAATTCGCACATCCGATTCGATGGTCAGTATCATCATGTAGTCCCCGCGAGTATCAGTTAAAAGTCAGTCAGTCTTCAACATGTAGACCCCGCCGGGTGGGTCAGGCAGTCAATGTTTTCGCGTCAAATCGGTCGCACAGTCAGTCCTTTTTCACTTCTAATCCAATTCGATGGCAGTCAGTATCATAGAACAAGTGATCGGGCGCATATTAATTAATTAATCTCGCAAGAGTCCCTTGTTGTTTTACGCATTAATTGTGTTCATCTTAATTTAACTCATCTTATAATTCTACTGATGTTCTAAATTTTAAAACCACGTAACGTGTTTGTGTATAACCAGCAAGTGTCAATTGTTTGTGAACAAATGTATTATTGTGTGATCAATGTTGAGTACCCGATTTCCCTGTGAATGTTCTCCTATCTAATGGAATAACTAAAGTTCTTGTACTCCTGAATTCACAACCAAGGATTTTGTACTCCTGAATCTACAACCAAGGGTCTTACACTCCTGATTTAATAACCAAGGATTCTGAATCAAGGGATCTACAAGGGCCTTTCGAGGGACTCAACTGACTTTTGCTTCTTTCAAATAAATATTAATTATACAATCAGATCTGTCTCATTGATATCCCCATCCCGGATCAACAATCTCTTGAATGTTGACCAAAACGGAGAAACATAAGAAAATCTGAGGGAATTTGTTAATGGGTTTTTGTGCTTTTTTTGACATAACATATCTCCTTCTAATTTTTGGTGCATCGGCCGGGAAAATATTAAAATCAATGAGACAAAATAAAAAGCACTGAGTCACTCGAAAAGCTAAGTATCCTATTTTTATTATACACACATACTTTCATAAATATAATGCCTTAATGTCTGAAAATAATAAATTACCCATAACCCGTTCTCAAGCAAAAGAAAATCCAGACCTGTCAAAAGAAGTAGAGAATAATCAAGAATATCCGAAATCACAAAAGAAATCTATTGCTTTCAAAATTAGTAAACCCCAACGACCCAAAGTTGATCATAGCCCAGTAAAAAACTCAAAAGAATCTTTAAACCTCGATACTACGCCCATCGAAGACAGTTTTAATTCAGATTTATCGCATTCAACAACCTTAGAATTTTCGGAAAATACTGACTCCACCTCTTCAATAAGCTCTACTGAAAAAACAGTTCAAGAGTTGCCTATAAGTCCACCCTTGCATAACCAAATAAAAAAGGGTGAAAATAAGACAAGAAGTAACAATAGTCATTTGCTTGGTGAATTAATAGCATCCATTAACAATTTAAACATGAGTATTTCAAATAACCAACAAGTCTCCCTACGTGACGCTCTCGAAGTAGTACCATATTTTGATGGAAAAAATGTCTCCCTCTCCATGTTCATTGAAGGATGCTCTTCCGAATATTGAATGTCGGTTGAATTAAAGCATTGTATGGTGTGAGTGAGATTTGTCTCTCTTTCTCTTGCTTGATTGATACATATATCTCCGTCTTTCTACATAGGATGATCTATGACTGAAAAGTGAAAGGTGAAAAAGGCATACATGAAGGAAAATGGCCTCGTATGCAGAAACCGCATGGTCATGTTGGCGCGAAAGCTGATTTTTCGCCGATCGATATTCCT
>JAUESH010009718.1:0-16062 GCA_032275165.1 Synergus magnus
AATTCCTTTACAAGTACACACAAATTCACATAATAGTAATAAAATTACACTGCTGTTAATAGGAATATTTTACAAACCGAAATGTAAATTTACATCGAGGAGGTGCCCAGGAGCGATCAGCTAGAGGAGGAAAAGGTTTTCCCTCGCGAAGCCTCGCTCTTCCAAGAGGCACCCTGTACGCCGACTTACCTCAACTCACCACACCAAGGGATCGTATCAATGTTAAATCCCGGAAGTAATCTTTCGATTTCTTCGAAAACAGCAACATATGCACCAGCTGTTTTCCTCTCCATTAAAGCCCAAGCAAAAGTAATCACCTGAAAATTGCGGACAGTGCTTATTAAGGCCATTCCTACCCTACCGACATTCTTTTATCTGCAACATTTCATCCAGACTAAAAGAATTTATAGAGATATCAAATTGAAAATATCTATAATTAAAGTTAAAGCATTCATGTGCAGTACAACCTCCGTAAGAGCTAGTCCACGGGCGGTTAGGGGTAAGAATTCCGAAAAATAGGAGGCCCCCACTATTGAGCGTACAGCTCGGACATTGCGCATGTGTGCGAAATGTGTGTGTTGGGTATGCAACCTCTATAAGACCTACCTGCCGGCGATGAAAATAATATATAAAAAATTATAAATATACACAATTATATATATTTGTATTATTTTTTATTGTGTATTATATATGCACAAATTATTGTATGCAAATTAGAAAAGTAATCTTAATAAAAGCATTTTCAATGATAAAAAACTGAAATTAAGCTGGTAGCTCTTATGGAGGGTTTGCGCCCGATTCTCGAGACAGCGTGAGTAGAGTTTGTAGTGGGGGTGTTACGAACGAGAGTTAATTTGTTAAAAAGAATTCGTTGATGATGATGTTCAATCCTTATTCTCGCTGCCGGAGGTACAAACTGTCAATTTTATGAAAATTGGTTTTATTTTTTTAATGTGGGATACGTTTTTTTGACCCAACTCCCGGACTGGGAATCCTTGTCCTTGTAGTTAATCCTGTAATTTTGCAGGGTCTTTAAAAAACCTCTAAATTCCTTTTTGTTTATAGTAAACAATTCAAACACAAAAGTTTTATTGAGACAAATTTAGAAAAGCAAAGAAGTTTAAAAATTTCTACAAAATTTGTTCTTAAAACTACCGCAACATCTCTTCAGTAGCGGAAAAGAGATGGCGGACACGTATGGTGATCCCGAATTCTACTCATAACGTTAAGGCAATCATACAATTGTCCCGAGAAATTCCCTGATCTTAGATCCCAAAAAAAAAAGGAGAGAGACACAAGCGAACGTCGGAAGGGAGGCAATTGCTAGCTGCGATAATAATATCATGAATTTAATTTGATACAAAAAGTTACAACATCTGACCTTTTTCGGTGAAAATGCAGTGCGTCCTCGGTGTAAGTCTATCTGTAGACTTCGTCGCCACGTTCACCATCACTCACACGACACGATCGCGATCCGTCGCAACCCAAACGTACAGTTGCAAAACTGTTGTTTTCTAGTTTTTCAATTAACTTCACACAATCACCTCTGCGATTAACACATTCGGTTTCACGGTTGTTAAACCTTTATTTTTGGTTTATTTTCTCTCAAAACCGTGAAGTTTACAAATTTTAACGTCTCGAAAAAGACTTCCTTCTCCTTATCACAATTTCCGCGATGGGTTTACGAAGTGGCGGATCGCGTACGGGCCACGCGAAGCTAAAGTCAGACGGGCAGGGCGGAATCTATTTAATAGACCTGCACCGGGTATTTATCTGCTTTTTAAAAGAAGCGACGAACGACTGCCCAGAGGCTAAGCGTTAGCTGCACCTCGTGGGCTATGATATTCATTAATTTGGAAGGCTTTTTCGCTAACTTGCATTTTGAGACTGTGGGAACGCGGCGACAGGATGTGAATCCGCATGACCACAAAATGCTAATCTCAAAAATTTGCAATGAAGACTTTTGAAAAGTGCACGTGCCTTGTTACTAGGCAGTGAATAAAATAATTATTGTTTCATTTTATTTCAGAGCTAGATCCTTGACAATCGATAATTGACGAATATTCAGATGATTTTATCTTTAGATTTGTATGTTCGGACCAAAAATCTCATCAGATTTTAATTTTCTGAGGGTTTAGAATTTTCTAATAATCAATTAAATTTATTTGACTTCGTTAATATAATTGCCGAAGATCATTATGATTTTTAATTTGTTTTTGATTTTGAATGTAGGTAGCCCGGATGATTCCAAAAATTTAATGTAAATAAACATTCTTGTTTAAACTATTATTATTTATAATATTTGGCATTTTGTGATCGTGCGGGTCGTGGCGAGTATCAGGAGAGCATGAGTTGTTATAGGTTTCGCCTGACATTATTGTTGTCTCGCTCGCCATTATTCCGATTTGCTCACCTGTGTATCTCTCCTCTTTTAACCTGTATGCTACATGCGCGGCGCATATATAGATATAGTGTACATCTAAACGATGGAATGGCACTCAACTCAGTCACAAAGTGTGATGATTAATAACGTATGAATATGGCGGTGGCCGGACTCTTTTTTAATTCGAATTGGGCACCCCCAATATCCATCGTAACGAGCCCGCCCTGGAATTTAAAACAATCGTACCCGATTGTTACCAGTGACTGAGGTAGTTGCTTTTCCATCTGTTGCTTTTCGCAACATTAATTATTTATAGTAAATTTATCAATGTTGTGCTCGTTGAATACACATTTCAATGAAGTTTCTCAAAATTACGTTACCCTAATCCCATTAATCGATGAATCAACCCCAGACGTTTCGAAAGATACAACCGCTCAAACTGGCGCAGTCATGGGGAAGGCCACTCATCCTGGTAGTGAAATAGTGAACGCCATCCATGAGAGAGTGTAGGATACATGAAGGAGTTAAGTACCTGTTAATGGCTAGTAGTGAGGATGAAGAGAATGAGAATTAAAATCAAAATAATTAAGGACAGTGAAATTGAAGGTGAAAATAGGATTACTCAATAAACGATGACATTAAGTCCCTTTTTTCGGAAAACATAAGTCGAGAACTTTAGAAAATGGATGAATAAAGAATCAGAACCGTTATCATAAGATCAAGATCTATGATTGTTTTGGTAGAATGCTCGCCAAACTTTAGCTTTGATTTTTTTGAATTGATGAAATTAATTAATGCGTACTAACTATGCGTTATTAATTATTCTAATCATTCCCTTTTTCAACACCAACGTCACAACACTGCACTCGTCTTTGATTGAGCGGGTGTTCAATGAGGCCTGGAGGGCACTAGGAGCACCACGAGACATCAGGTCAATGAGAACTCTGGCTGATGTTAAATGGGTTGTAGAGTCTGTACAGGAATTCGTATCCTTGGTGTTGTTAGTGGATTGTCGTTAGTAGTAAATCCAGATGATAATTCTTCCTTTTTTATTGGGCTGTTTACCTCCTGGTAAACAACAGCGTCAGTCGAACTGGTGGCCGGTTCTTTCAGGTTAGATATTTTCTCCAATTTGATTGGGCTTAAGGTTGCCCGATTACGACAGAAACGCAAGTATCTCAACAAGAATACCGCTATTTTGGCGTAATAGTAATATGTTAACAATCCTACAGCCAACAATCCTAACCCAATGTATGATCCGTGAATCAGTTTTGATTGGTCATTCTTTGCCTGGCGTTGTAGGCTCAAATCATACAGTTGCTGTTCAACTTGATCTAGAGCCATTTCGTTATCCTTAAAATTCTTGTTTTCAGCATTCGTGGATTCGATTTCAATTGAATTGGAGTTTACAGATGGAAATTGAATCTGATGGAGTCCTGTTGATAAGTTTGAGAGGTTCAAGTGAAGCCGTGGTTCATACATGATGATGGTGGTGTCCTTTGTCGGCATTAATCCTTGGAGAGTCACTTGCGTAGTTCGTAGTTTGCAACCTGGAGCAATCTGAACTAACCCAAGTCCCTCTAATGAAATCTCTTGATTAGGCCTAGAAGGACAAACCAAGTTGGTGGTGAGCTTGCCTTGTATCGAATATATGCAGCCGTTTAGTGTAGGTATTGCTTTCCAGTAAGACTGTGGGTTATAGAAGACTATGATGTTACACAATTTGAATGATGATAATGTTGGCCTCGACAAGAGCTGTGATTCACAAGTCGGGAAACTTACAGTCTCATATATTGGGAAAGTACCGGGGCAAATGGTGTATGCGCTCAATCGGGTGCATTGTGCAAGCTCTGTCCTGGTCATGAGCAGGTAGGTCTTCCCTGATTCTTTCATGGAGATGTATGAAAATTCCGAACGTACAAATGCTTTTCCGGTTCCGTTTCCTAAAATGGATTGTTGAACGGGGATTGAATGCATTTCATATAGAATAAATTCTGTTTTTTCTATAAGAGGGAAATCCAATAAGACCTGTAGCTTTCCTTCCTTATAAACTACGGTGGTGACGGCGACTTGAGCGAGCTCTTCCACGCTCACCTGAGGTCCAGAGACTGGGAACGTAAATTTAGGGGCGTGATCTGCTGCATGGATAACGTCTAAAAGTCGATTGGCTGATCAAAGACATTCATCGATACCTGCCTCAATCGCATAGAGTGTCTGAATTAGTAAATCCTTATGTTGTAACTTCTCGAGAGTAGAGGCCATTTGATTTAATCTTTCGATGCTCATTGCAAGTCTACGTCTTAGGACAGCTTGTTGTGACTCCTGCTTTTCGATCGATTGATGAATGTTTTCCAGTTGAGATCGAACCAAGTGCGTCTGTCGTCCTATTAGGTGAGATAAATTAGTTTGAGCCTTATTCAAGTCATTAATTTCTGATTCCATAGTTTGACCATCCTCATAGGTGAGAAGTCCAGCGACTGGTCCGACAATTCCTCTTAGAAAACCCAGCATTGGTGTAGCTCTTCGTCTTCTCATTTCTTGTGGCAGCCTGTTGGGGAGTCTCTTGATAGTGGCTCGCTTAAGGTCCAGTATTTCTCTCTCGGTGTCATTAGCGATAAGTTCTATAGCTGCTAATTTTAAATCCAGGTGGTAATTCTTAACCACTTGTTGGCAAGTCGCTTCTAGTTCCGGACCACAATAGCGGGGCAAGGTTTCCAATTTATCTCGATATTCCTTGAGTGATTCTTGAAGCCGATTGGTATGAAGGAAAGCGTTGATCCTCCAAGTGGTAATGGTTCTTCTCATTGACCCGAGATGCTCGTAATACATCCCAGTGCTAGCTTCAAATTTCAGGTTTCTGAAGAGCTCGGGGGTGTCTTGGCAGGTTGATCGTGCTGAGAGTAGGATGTATAACAGAGTGGTCCACATGATCATTGCGTAAATTTTGTATTTATCCTCTTTGGCCTAAAAGGATCACAGAGATAAGCTTTTCGAACCTATCTTAACAATAAGTGACCAAGAGCTTATCTGCATGCTTTGTGAATCTTATACCATCGTCGGTTTCGAGAATTACATTATGATTTTCGGTGAAACATACGATAGTATAAGTTCCAACCGCGCGTTTATCGAATTTGTTCTTTCTCACATCCTTAAAGACAATGACCTTGTCACCGATCTTTGCATTTAACGGTCTAGCCTTTTCGTCGTATCGTACTTTCGATCTTTCTTTTGCTTTAATCATATTGTTTGCTGCAATTTTTTAAATTTTATTTAACCCAATAATCAAATCTCTGAGATAAGAACCGTAAGTTTCTAGTTTTTCTTCTGATGGAAAGGAACAAGGTACTCGAGCAATTTTTCCATAGATTAATTCGAAAGGGGTAAAATTGATGGATTCATGAATTGAGGTGTTGTAGGCAAATATTGCGAAGGGAACGAGCATATCCCAATCATCGTAATTTTCCGCGTAATGTTTTATATAGTCCGTAAGTACAATATGGCTACGCTCTAGAGAGCCGTTAGTTTGAGGACGATATCCAGAAGTAGTAATTTCCTTAATCCCGAATAGTTTGCATAGTCAATATGTGTTTATTACCGTTAGGAGTGGTGGGGAGTTTACCAACAGTATCGAGGGATACTTTATCGAAAACACCAATCGGGGTATCCTTAATGACCATAGGCTCGCGCGTTCGAGCTCTCACGAGCTTGTTTTCAAGACAACTCTTGCATTGTCTGATGTAAGTGTTGATGTCATTACGCATACCGGGCGATGTATATCGTTCCCGTATGCGACGATACGTCTTAGTAACTCCTTTATATCCTCCAAAGAGACTATTGTGAAATTCTTCAATAATTTTAGCCCTCGATTCTTCAGATGGGACCTCTAACTTACCATGACACAAGGTAATAGTGATGTTACTATCTTGAAATATGTCGCTTAACAGCTCGGATATCTTGTTTTGTGGCAATGCACCCAACAAGTCTCCAGAATTAGCCATTCGACACGTTTCTTGACTGTCTTGTTCTAAGACCAGTCTGAGTTTTTCGAGTCCTTGAGTTACATTCTTCCAATTAGTTTCATCAAAGTGATGATCTTTTATGACAATTGAATAGAGCTTGTATTTTCCGGTGGGAGTAACTAGAACCTGTCCTTTTTGAGGCCTATTTTGCCAAAGGTCTTGAGGGTATACTCGCTCTGTCGCTATCAGGAGTTTAAAAACAGAGCTGGTAGGCTCACAATCACCTGAAATGAAATGTGCATAATTACCTTTACGATAAGTGAGAGGCTCAGTCCATTCATGTGTTATGGTTGGTTTATTAACCACGCGACGCGGTCCAATTTTGGTTGTCGATTCTCGCAGGGGATCCTCCGAGTCCGATTGAGAAGTGTCATCGTTTACGTATGGCATTTCTAAATTTAGAGTGCCTCTTGGAGCAAGGTTAATATTTTTATTATAAGGAACGCTCGACTGGGATGTGACATTGAGTTGTCGTGGAAGCATGGTGTGCTTCCTTCTCGATTCTATCACATCCCGACGAGCTTCCGTTTCAATATCAGAATTTTGATTGTTAGGTGCCGCTGGAGTGGAGCTAGCAGTAGGTAATGTCAAAGTCATCGGTGTCCGGGTCAATGATGCTCTGGTGGGTTGAGTCTTTAAGATTAGAGACTCAATTACCTCGGGAGATTCCCTGAACCGCACACCGATGCTTTTTCTATCCGCCCCGGAATTTTTGGTTCCGCGCGGACTTTTCGTATCGAGTACTACAGAGTCGCGTTCATGACCGTTATTCGCGTTTAGATGGTTACGAAACGATTCTAAAAATTCGGTTACCCTGGCAGGTAGTGGATCATCTGTGCCAACACAAGGATCCATATTTTTTAAATAGAGAAGTAGTTCTTCATCGTCTTCTCCTCCGGATACAGCAGTACGCTCTACGTGTACTGTTTTATTCTCAGGAGTATCATTGAATCCTTCCTTATCCAAAAAATAGGACTCATGCTGTGCCAGTGACTGATTAAATTCAGAAATCGATTTTTGAACTTCTGTTCTCATTGTCAAACCTCCAGACCGCTTGGGATCTAAACCTGGATTGTTGTGCTCGCCACCACTACTATCGCTACTGTCGCTACTACCGCAGGGAGGACTAACGTATATTACTGGATTCGCATCCTCAGTAGGTGCAGGATCAGTTTGATCCTTATGGAATATGCTGGATTCTGGGGGAAAATCGTTGGGTTTGGGTTGACTGATTCCTGCTCGCGCTAGCTGGTCAGCCCCTTCATTTCCTTCTATGCCTTGGTGACTGGGAACGTGATTCCAAGTCACTTCCAGGGGTTGCAATGCTTCTCTTAATTCTTCGAGTTCCGTCCGATTAACTATAGGTTTACCATCTGCGGTTTTTCTAACCATTAGTTTCCCAATTTGGAATCCACTGGGTGTAACTGTTAATGAGGAACTTCGAATCGGTGTTAATTCTTAATTTAGTGACGCCGTTTTCTATAGCCTTTTTAGCAGCTGCTGTAGCGGCCTGGATTTCGGCTGCGTTGTTGGTTTGTCTACCCTTTGCAGGCTGGGAAATATTCCATGGGTGGTTATTACCAAACCATACGCCTATTCCACCTTCTGGTACTCCCTCCTTATTATAAATGCAAGCCCCGTCAACATAAACATCGATGGTCTGTTCACATAGGCTTGGGAAGCAAAGACTCGTAAGAGTCGGAGGTGCACTCAGGGGCAAAGGGTTTTCCTTGGGAATTGGCAGAGTAGGCTCGACGCTGGGTAGAAAACTGTTTTTTTCTATATACAGGGGGATCTGAATCATCGCTTTCTTCGTTTTCGGAAGAAGCATCACTACTTGGAGTCGATTCGTGGCTATGTACAGGGGTTGTTAGTCGTTCTGCCTTTCTGCGTCTGAGTCTACTGGAAATTCCGCTTTGGTTAAAATCTGTTTTCTTTAGCTGGGAGGGTGGCTTGTAAGATTGGTCCAACGCTTCTCTTGTTGTCCGCCCCGGAATTTTTGGTTTCGTAAGGACAGGTTGTTTTAAAATGGCCTACCCTTAGAGCCAGCAATTGTTTCAGGTTTCGATTTAGCAGGGGCGTCTATTGCCATCTGTCGCCCTATGGAACGAGTCTTCGGACCGGTTTTCAATGGTGGGTTAGGAGCTGTTCTGGAGCTTTTTGCCTTCTCAACATTGTCCTTCGAAAAGGAATGTTTGAGAGGGAATGCCCTATAAACGTTTGACCCATGTCCCGAATAAAATTTAGGGTGGCTATTTGGGAAACCTTCAGACAAGGTTTTTGTTTCCTCACTCCGCTCTCTGTTTTTATATTCTACAGTATATTTGACGGTGTATTTAACAGTAGAAGCAGGAGTTTCATCTTTTTCGTTTTTATTTGACGGCACTACCGCATGGAGGTCCGAATTTTGTGATGTCTGAACATCACTTGGTTTTATGCTTTTATTAGGTCGAGTAGAGGCGCCTCTCCTAGAACCCTTGTTCTGATTACACCCCATGGAACCTGAATCATCCGAATCGATGGATTCATCGGTTTCCGATGATTCGGTTGTGTCGCTGGGCACTACAGGATTCCCAGATAATGCCTCCACTCCCCTATTCAACTTTCCTTTTTTGAATTCAAATATATATTGATAATCCTTCAATCTGTAGCGCCAGCGAAGCAATCGTGGGCCAGGATTATCAACATACGTCATCCAGTGCACGGGTTCGTGATCACATGCTAGGACGAACTCACATCCGTATAAATATGGACGGAAATTTGTCACGGCGTATAGAATAGCCAGACATTCTCTTTCAGCTTCTGAATAGCCTTGTTCGACAGGGCTCATTACTTTAGAGTAATAAGCTATAGGCATATCCATTGCGTCTTTCTCTTGTGTTAAGACGGCTCCAACCGCATGTTTGGAAGCGTCTTTCGTTAACTTGAATGTTTTGTTAAAGTCGGGGTATTGTAATGTGGGTTCCTGGCAGAGGTACTTTCGTAGTTTTCGAAAAGCCCACCTCTGTTTTGGGCCCCATACAAACTTAGCATCCTTTTTCAACAAGTCAGTTAATGGTTTAGATAATTTGGCGTAATCTTTGATAAATCGCCTGTAATAACCGGACAATCCCAGAAACTGTCGAATTGCTTTGACGGTTCTTGTTCTTGGAAAATTCCTTATACCAGTGATTTTGGTGGGATTAGGTTTCACCCCATCAGCAGTGATGATATGCCCTAAATATGCAATTTCAGTGTGGAGAAAGTCGCATTTGTCCGGCTGTAATTTTAAATTTGCTTCCTTTAATTTTTCACAGAGTCTTCTGACCCTTTCGTCATGTTCCACTAGAGTTTCTGAATAAATCACGATGTCATCCAAGTATACAAAAACTTCTGATCCTAACATCCCCTTCAGGACCGTGTCCATAAGGCGCTGGAAGGTCGAAGAAGCATTCTTTATACCCATGGGCATTCCCAAGTATTCGAAATGTCCTCTTCGAGTGGAGACAGCGGTTTTTAAACGGTCATTGGGATGGGTTTCGACTTGGTGATATCCGCTTGCTAAATCAAAGACTGAAAAGTAGCGAGCTTTTCCCAGATGATCGAGTATATCCGTAATGTTGGGTAAGGGGTAAGCGTCACCTATTACTTTCTTGTTTAGAATACGATATTCTATAACTACTCGGTATTTCCTGACCCCAGAAGCGTCAAGCTTTTTTGGTATTATCATTATTGGGGAATTGTACGGTGATTTCGAGTGAGTAAGGATACCGCTATCTAATTGGTTTTTTTTATTTGTAGATCGATTTGATCTAATGCATCCGGAGGCTGACGATAGGATTTCCTAGAAATCACATCATCATCTGTCGTCGGGATTCGATGTTGTGCCTTGTTCGTGGTACTTAATTTTTTCCATTTATGTGAAACACATCAGAGAAGTCCCTTGCCCAGCCCATCACGAGCTTCTTTTCCTCATCGTTGAGGTGAGAGGTATATAGAACTTCAGGCACGCGTTCACTTCGATTTCTATCCGTGTTTAATTTTTCGTCATTTGAAGAGTATTCAATGTCCGAGTCGGAAGTTTCTTCTCCAGGAAACACACAATACTCAAAAGGAGTTGTGTCTTGCGAGGAGGAGTCTTCCTCGATTTCTTCACCAATATCTTGGCAGGTATAATTACCGTGATTATTTTCATCTCTTATTTCTTCGTCTATTTTAAGAGTTCGGAGGAATGGTATGATTTGAGATTTCAAATTTCTTTTGGCTTGCGTAGATTCTGGATCAACAAATGGTATCGGTGTTATGGGCTTGGATATTACAACAAGGGTGTTATATCGAAATGACATTTGAGCCTGTTCTTCCCTTAAATAGGGACGACCTAAAATACCATCGGCCTATATGGGAAAGGTGTCTTCTACCACATGGAATATAACTGATTTCTCAAATATTGAGTGGTACAGTACCCAAAGTCTCTACTAAATTTTGAGTAATGCCTGAGATACTGATGGTGTCATCTTCTACAGCCATTGAACCTTTCAAAGCTCTAAGCTTTACTAAATTTACGTCGGACCCCGGATCTACTAAAAAGTAAGCTTTCGTCGTTCTAAACTCTGGCCCCGTTAATTGGACGACTGGTGAGTCTTCCTTTTCTCGGCCTGCTCGGAGGATTCGCGCTGGTTCTCCAGGAATTGAACTGTCCTTGGACGCTCCTTGGACTTCAGACTCGCGGTTGCGTCCGTGCCACGGTCGTACATACAGGTCCAGAGACTCTAGTGGTGGGGGTTGATTCGCTTTTTGAAGCTTTTCGTAGTTCTTAAACTCGCCACCTAATGGAGCGCTGTGATCTAGAAGTTTACACACTGTGTAGCCTATTTAAATTTCGCGCTACTTTAAGATCACAGTGCCCACATATGGTGGCTGCTTTCTGAACTACGAAAAGTTTCAAAAAGCGAATCATCTTTACTACATCCCCTCCACTGGAGTTTCTGGACCTGTATGTACGACCGTGGTCCGTGCGGCGGGTCTCTTTGAAGTTTAAAGGCATAGATGTCGACTCGGAGCTGTTCGACGTGTGCGGTAGATTTCCTAAAGGGGCCGCCCCGGAATTTTTTTCGGGCGTACCTTGGTGATATGCTTGAGGAGGGGGATAAGGCATCGGGTAAGGATATCCATAGCCTGAGGGGAATGGATTTGGGAAAGAGTACATGGGTGGATAGGGTTGAGTGTAAGTAGGAAGGGAAGGATTAAATTGTGGATAAACAGGAGGAAGAGGGCTGGGATTCGGATTCGAATTGTGCACCTTTGGCGCGTTGTTTCCTTTATCTGACTTTCGAGAGTTCACCTCCCCATCTACTTGCTTAGAATAAGGACTAGGCGACCTAGTTTGTTCCGGAGTATGCTCCCTGTGCCTAGACAAATGATACGAGGTTGCCGCTGAAATTTTCTTTTTTTCCGCGTACCGTTGTCTTTCCTCGATGTGTAAAGCGTGTTCATAAGCCTCATGAATATCCTTGGGATTACGCTTATCCACAAAGGTAGCCATTTCATCGGGTAGTCCTCGAATATAAGCATCCAGAGCGCAGTCAATCACAGGCTTCATCATGATTTCCGTATTATCTTCAGGAGCCGTGTATTTCTCATTTAAAGAATGTCTCGCCCCACTCAACAGTCCCATATTACGGTCGTAATAATCGCTAACATTCTCATTCTGTGTCATCTTAAGATTGACGATCGATTCAAAATACCACTGGTATTTTTTTGTTGGAGCGAAACGTTTCTTCAAGTGAGAAATTAAATCTTGAATGTTATTGAAATTTTTATCCCTCACGCTTTCTCTGGCAACTCCCTTTAGTTTGCTCAAAACTACTTTTAAAAATGCAGGCTCAGAAGGTTCGGATATATACACGGAGCCGTTTATGACATCTTGAATGAAGTCTTTCAAAGGGGGATTTTCTTGCCATCAAAAGTGGGAATATGAAAAGTACACTGTTGGAGAGTCATTCCCCCCAATATGGAAGCCATAGCCATACTTACATCCATTCTCGTACCTTGGACTTGATTTGACGCGTTGGGGTTAAGACCAAAAACGTAGTGGTTATTCGGATTTTCTTGGGGGTTTCCGCGAGGACTATTATCTTCGTTCTCGTCGGGCATTAACCTTCAGTATTTGCTCTTGAAGTGAAGAAAGGTTGTAATTGATTAAGGAATGTAATGCGATACACAAGTGTAAAATAGTAAAGATCGATTCGTACGATGCAACGTATATGGGCAACTGCATAAGAGTACGGCATACGCCTATTATGCTGAAAACATTAAAGAACAAAACGACAAGAAATGCAGGCAATTCAATAAGCTCTTAGTCTACAAACGTTGATTGCTAGCGCACCTATTTCGCCGATAGTAGATCGCTCAATAGACAAATGCCACGCTTCCGTTATCGCTATCTAATTAGTAAATGTTGGAATGTTTTTTTTTTTTTATTTCATTTTTAAACACTGAGCAATTGTTGGTCTCCTCACGTCTAGAACGCTGCACAACAGTGGTGTTTTATTTTATTTTGACTTATCTTTAAAAAATTCAGTCAATTGATGTTAAGGACACGCCCTGGAGTTTTTTATTTTTATTTAAAAAAATAAAATTCAAGGGGATCCCTGAAGCAAACACAAAAGTTTTATTGAGACAAATTTAGTAAAGCAAAGAAGTTTAAAAATTTATACAAAATTTATTCTTAAAACTACTGCAACATCTCTTCAGTAGCGGAAAAGAGATGGCGGGCAAGTATGGTGATCCCGAATTCTACTCATAACGTTAAGGCAATCATACAATTGTCCCGAGAAATTCCCTGATCTTAGATCCCAAAAAAAAAAGGAGAGAGACACAAGCGAACGTCGGAAGGGAGGCAATTGCTAGCTGTGATAATAATGTCATGAATTTAATTCGATACAAAAAGTTACACATGAATACCTCCCAAATTCTATTAACCCTAAAATTTATTATACCGAAAATCAATTGACCGAATAGCAATTTGTTATAATTTTTATATTTCCGAATTACCATTCGACATAATTATTATTTTACCGAATTTTAATTTGACATCATTTTTATAATACCGAATTTCCAAAAATCTTCCTTTATTAGTAAGGAATAAATGTTTCATTGGAAGTTCTTTCAACTCTGAAATTTCCTCTATATTTTTCTTCGCCGAAACTCAAAAAATGTGCTTATCGACCGGTCTCAATTTGCAATTAATTATTATTAAACAATAGGCAGCTTTAATTGTTTTCTTGATTTTATAGGCATCGCTAGGGTATATTACACGTTCGTACAAAATTTCAAACAGGTTCAATAATATTTGGCTGAGTTTTCACGATTTATGTTTAAAAACATAATTGATTTTGGGGAAATTTTTTTTCAGTTTTTTATTTTTAGTATCAAAAATATTAATCGGACGAAAAAAATTCAAACATAAAAAAGTTTCTTTTTGTTCTTCTCTACAAGTTTAAATTTTTAAAAATTAAATTTTTTAAACTTTAAAATTTGGATATCACGAGACGCTTGGACAATACTTTGACGCGTTTTCGAGCGTGCGTCCCGTTATTGCATCTGAGCCTTCAATTATAGAAATTTTTAATTTGATGCCTCAATAAATTTATGTTATAAGTAACGTTGCAGAGAAAAAAAATATCGGTAAGGTAGTGATCGGATAAGTAACACATTGCCTTAATATCTGACAAATAATAAGTTAAGTAGATACTTTTAAATCTATTCAATAAGATTTTTTTTAATCAAGAGTAAGTTATTTAGAGTTTTTGGGTTAAGTTTAAATAAATTTAGGGACCCAATGAGTTGATTAACTGTCATTACATTTGAACGAAATACTTTAAGCTTACGTGATTATACTTCACTTTCATCATGATTAAAAGTTGGTACCCACCAATCATCGCAGGTACTACTTTGAATGTTGCGTCCACAAGCATTATACAGTTTGTCACATGTTTTTTAATGATTTTTGCTTCCTCGTAGAGAAAGCTTTGTAGTAGCGATAAAATCCAGTTTCTAAAAAAAGGTTTTTTTGAACATATTTCAAGGGGTCTATGGTCAAAATCCACGGGGGGCATTCTTCGATCCTGCAATATCTCGATAACGCGTACAGATAAATTGATGAAATTTTGCACAGTTATTCCACTATATACTAAGTTGAATTTCTTAAAAGGGTTTAGCAAAATATTTAATTTTTCAAGTTTTATATAATTTTATAATTTTAGTAAAATTGAGTTTTCGACTATAACTTCTCAAATAATCAAAATTTAAAGCTGATATAACGAAAATGTAGATTTCTAGTGTCGAGATGAATCGATTGACCTATATGATTAATGCATTTAATTGAAAAGTAAGGAAGTTATGATTATTTATAATTTTGAAAAATTGATTTTTCATCTATGTCTTCAAATAAGCAAAATTCAAAGCTGATGTAAAGAAAATATAAATTCCTTGTATCGAGACGAATTGATTAACCTAATATTCATACATTTGATTAATTAATTAATCCTTCCTCTATGAGGAAGCAAATCATATTTGCTTCCAGGACGCAAAGTGCTCATTGAATAAGCACAAAAGTTGTTACAACTTCACAGCTAGTTTGTATGTTGGCTGTTGATTAGACATTATTCCCATAGATATTTTTCATACGCACAATACCCGTGATTTTAAAAAAATATTAACAATCTATTTAAACAATTAAAAATAATTGTAACTTCTCTACACAATTTTATCGATTTTGACATCAAATATCAATCTTTATTTCATAATACATCAGATACAAAAAGAAAAACATGAAAACTCTCATTCAATCGCAAGTTATTGATTTTAATCGCTCGGCAGAAAAATGTTATTAACAATAACTTTTTTTAAACTTCGAATTTTTCAAAACCGCTTAAATTGTATTTTTTATTCATATTTTTGAAGCGAATTATGTATTTTTCTAGGATACAAATCGACCATTACAAAATAAGTGGCTCACTTGGCAGATTTTTACACATAGTTTTTGAAAATTTAATTCTTTATCTTTATCATCTAGGATATACTGGCAGTAATATAGACTACAAATTCTAGTAGGCTAGAATCATCCAAATTTATAAATGGATCAGGTATAAAATAAATTCTGCGCTGTTTGAAACTTTAAAATGCCTGCGATAGCTGAATTATTTTTCTATCGGACTCAAATTTTCGAGATAAATTATTTGTAGCATACAAAAAATTTTAGGCTCCGTGGATTTTTGAAATTCAAAATATTAATTTTTTTGGCCCACCCTAGTAAGTAGTTTTCGTTTTAATCATGAATGATATTGTTAAAAACTTTTCAAAAATTCAATTTCCCAGACAAAAAACATGAGTGCTGAGAAAATATCGCAAAAAATAGTCCTTTAAAAGGCCACATAAAATTACTGTTATTCGTTTTTTTATAAGGCCAATAATACACTTATCCCGCGTTAAGAGACCGGCCTCGGGGGTAGACGACGAGACAGTGAGCGCAATTAAAATCCAGTTTGAATCGAATTTAAAGCTACGAGCGAGCACACTGTTGGCTGTCAATGGACGCTCAGGAGGCGACACAGCGAAGAGCGAGCACAGTGTAGGCCGTCAAAGGACGCTCAGGGTGGGGGGGGGGGGGGGGGCCAAACC
>JAUESH010009752.1:0-16046 GCA_032275165.1 Synergus magnus
AAGAAAGTACTTTTCAGCTTTTGGTGAGAGAGGAAACTATTTTCCCAGAATCTCTATGAAATATTCTCTTCCTTTGAACACTACGAAGCATGGCACCTACGCCCGCAAATCGTGGCACTTACGCCCGCATGCGCTGATGTTTTTTCCTAGACCTATTTCCGGGACGAACTGGAACAAAATCTTTTACAGGGATATGAGTTAGGGAGAAACAAATAGTTTAAGCCAATAAACCGATTTTCCGAAATTTGGCACTTACGCCCGTATGCGGGGTACCCCTTCAAGTACATAATTATATACTTGGACTTTAGCATTTTAAATAAATGAAAATAATATCTCAATATGCAGATAATGAAAATAAAATATTTCATGAAAACATATTTACTTCACGGAGTAAAGATGCAATGTCGAGTCCAACATGGTATTTACCAGTACTGTTACAGGCCAGCGGTCTAGGCTGGATATCTATATCTTTAGTACTTAACACATTCAGAGCTTCTTTGAAGTGGTGAACAGCATCATATATAACAGCTTCTTCAATCTAAAATTATATAAATTTTAATAAATAAATAGCTGATTATGTAATAATTTTCCTCATTCCGTACTCTTGTAACGTCAACGCGACTATCGTAAAATCATTAATTATTAATTAATTAATTAGTAATACACTCATCAATCATATTCACATTAAACTTGTAATCACCGCATGAATAATTTAGCATAATAAGCATCATCCTTAATTGTAAGCGTCATCGATAATCCTTGTACTTAATTAGGTTAATTCACACTTATGTAATTGATCCATATGACTTTAGCCATCGACAACAAAACTGCAAGAAGACAACGACCCTTATACCTGAACGCCTGCACTCGGAAGCGTATTGCGAACTTAATCTGTGTTAGGCACACCAGGTCTGTTAAGCTGGCACAACACTATTCGTCTATTCAGATATGACCTATATCACAATTTAGGGCTCATTTAAGGCTAATTTAATGCCCTATTGCCAAATTTATGGCTCCTCGTTTTTTATAAAAAAAAAGCTGTTTGCGCTAGCTTAACGTTAAGCTGGACCCGCGCACCTGTAAAACCCGTTAATAAATTAATTAACACATTTCTGATAACGCCATAATTTAAGGCTCATTTAGGACTCTTGAAATATCAAAGACCGGAAATTGTCGGATTTTTTTTTCTTTTAAAAAAAAAAAAACGTAGTGTGCGGTGCCAGCTTAACGTTATGAAAAATACAACAACCAGTGAATAAAATCAAATTTGACCCCTCACACAATTTAAGGCTCATTTAAGGCTCTAGAAATATCAGGATCAAAGTTATAAAAAAATTTTTTAAACAACCATTGTTTAAACTGGTTTTTGTATTATTCATAACGTTAAGCTGGCACCGCAAAATATGTTTTTTAAAAAAATAAAAAAACAAAAAATCTGAGGACTTCCGGTTCTCGATATTTCGAGAGCCCTAAATGAGTCTGAAATTTTGGTAGGCAACACGATTTGGTAGAATTAATTTTTAGAGAAATTGTTTAAACAATGGTTGTTTAAACAAATTTTTTTATTAATTTGATCCTGATATTTCTAGAGCCTTAAATGAGCCTTAAATTATGTGAGGGGTCAAATTTGATTTTATTCATTGGTTGTTGTATGTTCGCAAGCGTTGAAAAAAGGATGAATGATGACTCAACAGATACGTTTAAATAAAAGATATGTATTTAAGAAGACACAAGAATTTAATTTAAGAAAGGTATGTTAGCTCTTTCGTATTCGCTGGTACGACTAAGACTGACTAATTCAGTTACAATACGTACACTCACACCAGCGACTACTCCGAATACAATAGTGTCATAAATGTGAGTCATACGGAAGAAATAATATGGATAAATTTAAAATATATAGAAATTAGAGAGAAATAAGAAAGTCTCGGAATATAGGTTTAAATTGACTGAAAATATGAAGAATTAAGGTAGGTCCATTCTGAACATCCCGCTCGCCTCGTTTGGACGAAATTATAATACAATAAGATAAACAAAAATATACATAGATAACTGTATCACAAAAATTGACACTAAAAACACTAAGCAATATTCGCAGCTCTCGGAAGGAGACACAACTTCACAACAGGCCTTTTTAGCACACCACTTTTCGTTTTAAGAGACACTACTCGAACGAGGTTGTCAGATCCTGGATGAAGCTTGGTGACGCGTCCAAGAGCCCACTTGGTAGGGGGCAAGTTCTCATCACGAATGAGAACTAAATCGCCTGTCTCGAGAGATGGATATGGTGTTCTCCATTTAGAGCGAGGTTGAAGTTCCTTGAAGTAATCTGCTGTCCATCGTTGCCAAAAATGCTCTCTCATCTGTTGTAAAAATTGCCAACGAGAGAGACGAGTCGACGATGTATTGAGCAATGTCGGCTCTGGAACTTGGTTGAGTGGTTTGCCGATCAAAAAATGTCCTGGAGTCAACGCAGTGAGATCGTCAGGGTCATCAGTCATAGCATGAAGCGGGCGTGAATTGAGACAAGCTTCTACCTGAGTTAAGAAGATTGTCATTTCCTCGAAGGTTAAGGTTGTGTCTCCGATGACGCGCTTCAAATGATGTTTGGCGGACTTTACTGCTGCTTCCCACAGACCTCCAAAATGAGTGGCTCCTGGAGGATTGAATCGCCACTCAGTCCCATCTGATGCTATTGTATAAGCGATTGTTTTTAATTCCTTGGAAGCTTCGACGAAGAGTGATCTAAGCTGAGCATCAGCTCCAATGAAGTTTGTCCCTCGGTCACTCGAAAGTGTTGCACAAATTCCTCGACGTGATGTAAAGCGTCGAAAAGCAGCTAAGAAGACTTCAGCTGTGTAATCCGACACAGCTTCGAGGTGAACTGCTCGAGTGGAGCAACATATGAAAATCGCGATGTATCCTTTATAGGATTTATGTCCACGACCCTTCGTTGTTCGAAGATTGATGGGTCCAGAATAATTAACACCTGCATGAAGAAAGGCAAGTGCAGGTGTCGCACGAATAGCTGGAAGGTTTGCCATGAGCTGCGGCGACTTAACATCTCGATGTCGAAGACATGGTAAACATTTATGAATAAATGATCGCACCATTATTCGACCTCGCAGGATCCAATATCTTTGTCTCAGGGTAGAGAGTGTCAGTTGAACTCCACCGTGAAGACATCGCAGATGTTCATAAGAGATGATAAGTGTCGTCAATCTTGATTCTGATGGTAAGATGAGTGGATGTTTTTCATCAGGGCTAAGAAGTGAATGCTTTAGTCGTTCTCCCACACGAAGCAAGTGTGTTGAATCAAGAAAAGGAGTCAAAGGACACAATTTACTTTTAGATGATAAAGAAGCATTCGATTTTAATGCCTTGATTTCAGCTGGAAAATAATGATGCTGTTCATGACGAATCCATCCCATACAAGCTGAATGAAGTTCTAAAGGAGTTAAGATGGCTAATTTCCATTCAGATGGTTGACGACGATATTGAATGAACCGCAGGAACCATGCTGTCGCTCTGAGAAGTTTTGTGAATGTGGAGTAGCGATGTAGAAGTACCCACACTGCTGGACCAGTGCTTGCAGTGTGAACCTTCACGGTTCGTTCCTCCATGTCTACTTCATGGTCTCGTGTAGAAGGGAACTCCGGCCAACAAGAATGTGAAGGTAGCCAATCAGGACCAGTCCACCACTCGAAGTTTGGTCGTTGAGCTTGTCTCACGTCAAATTCCATGATGTGGTAAAAAGAATGAACGAGGTGAATCCTGACGAAATGCTGATTCATTTGTCAATTCCATGTGACCAAGGTCACGATATTCCTCCAGGAATTTCGAGTAGGCTTCATAAAGAGAAGGGTCGCGCTTGAAGCGACGCTCCATATGATGAAGCATATTTAAAGCTGGACGATAGGAATTGCCAAAATATTCGATTTTCCTTTTCATTGGAAGACTAACTACGTATCGTCCTTCAGAATTGCGTGAGTGAGTTGAAGTGAAAAAGTCCTCACAGTCTTGCTCTTCTGAAGTCAAGATCGGTTTTGAAGGAACTTCCTGTTCCTCCCAGAACTTTTGAAGATCAAAAGTCACGTTGTGCAGTACTGAAATGTGCATGCTTATAGCTGTTGATGAATCATTGTTTGAGTCCACTGATGCATGTCCTAGATTCTTTCCAGATAAGATCCATCCAAAATGAGTCTCCTGAGCTACAGGAGAAGTGGAAGATTCCTTACGAATGTTTGGAAGGAGCAGATATGGAACGAAATCTGCTCCAATGATAACATCCAGAGCTTTTCGACTTCCGAAGTCTGGATCGGCTGAGAGTAATCCTAATAGGTGAGGTCAGTTTCCATTGCCCTTTTCGAAACGTGGGACATACGAAGAAAGCTTCGGAAGAACAAGAGCATCAATAGAACACTCAAAGTCTGAGTCGAAGTGTGGAGCTAGAACAAAAGAAACTAGACCATGAGTAGACGTAGGTCGATTTGCGCCGACGGATAGAAGATCCACTTCACAGCTCGCACGAGACAATTTAAGTCGTTGTGCTAGCGACTCTGAAATGAGGATCGCTGTTGGTAAAAGACCTTTTGCTCTAGGGCGAGTAAGATGATGCTCCACATAATAATTGGCATGTGAAAGCTGTCGATCATCTTCCTCGTTGTTTGAGGTCTGTTGAATAAAGTTCACAGCCTGTGAGTCTAGATGTAGCATGGTGTGATAATTTTGTTCACATAGACGACATGTTTTTGCTGATGAGCAATCGTTGATGCTGTGCTGACGTAAACAGTTGAGGCAAAGTTTATTCTTTGGCGCAAATTCCCTTCGCTGAGATACATTCATAGCACGGAACTTGTGACAGTACATTAAAAAGTGCTGCTGTCCACAATTGTAGCATCTACGAAGTTGTTGATCCTTCTGGTCAGTGGTGACATGTGAAGAAGCTGCTGAACCCCTTGTTGAAGCACGGGAATCTTTGTTCTGTTTGAAAGAACTAGGTTTGGTGCTTGACCTTGCACTCGATGAGTCCTTGGATGCTGAAACTAATGCATCTGATCTGCCAGAATTCCCTTCTAGAATCTCTAGAGTACGAACTCGATTATTAAAAACGTGCGCAAGGATTCGTAAGGTGGAGAATTCGTAGAATCTCCAAGCGATGTCTCCCACTCACGTCGAGTTTGAGGATCTAGACAGTTGGTTAAAAAGAATACTAGAAATGGAGACCAACTATCAGTAAAACATCCTAATGCTTTTAGAGCTTCTAAACTCTCGACCGAGGTGTTGACAAGTTGCTTTAGACCTGAAGCCGTTTCCTTTGACAAAGGCTTCAACGCAAATAAAACAGATAAATGACAGTTAATCAACATTCGCTTGTTTTCGTAGCAATTGTCATTTTATCACGTATCAATAACAATGACAATACAGAAAATCCGTACAAGCTGATAAAAAGTTAGAATCAATAGTCAAAATTGTGTAGTGCTATGAAACGAAAGCACTACTACGAAAGATAGTTTATAAGCGAACACGAATTGAGAAATAAATAATAAGTGCGAATTGTGAATTCAATAAGCAGAATTTATTTGACTTTCACTGATTTTAAATTAAACGCGACAAATAATATTTCATACCTGAAGTCTGTGATAATATATGGTATACAATCCAGTAATTACGAACCAATTGTTATCGTACCCAATAACAAGTATGACCTGTCACCAAGGGCAGACACGTGTCATGAAATGAGGTGGTGAAGCAAGTGAAAGTAATCGAAAAGATTGAATCACTATGAACTGAATAGATTGCACTAAAAAGTTTGAAAAAGATAGCACTCGCGAACTGGCTAGATTGCACGCAAAGCCACATCCGGCTCAAAGGACCAAAAAATGTTCGCAAGCGTTGAAAAAAGGATGAATGATGACTCAACAGATACGTCTAAATAAAAGATATGTATTTAAGAAGACACAAGAATTTAATTTAAGAAAGGTATGTTAGCTCTTTCGTATTCACTGGTACGACTAAGACTGACTAATTCAGTTACAATACGTACACTCACACCAGCGACGACTCCGAATACAATAGTGTCATAAATGTGAGTCATACGGAAGAAATAATATGGATAAATTTAAAATATATAGAAATTAGAGAGAAATAAGAAAGTCTCGGAATATAGGTTTAAATTGACTGAAAATATGAAGAATTAAGTTAGGTCCATTCTGAACATTGTATTATTCATAACGTTAAGCTGGCACCGCACACTATGTTTTTTAAAACAATAAATAAACAAAAAATCTGAGGACTTCCGGTTCTCGATATTTCGAGAGCCCTAAATGAGCCTGAAATTTTGGTAGGCTACACGATTTGGTAGAATTAATTTTTAGAGAAATTGTTAAAACAATGATTGTTTAAACAATGATTGTTTTTTTATAAATTTGATCCTGATATTTTTAGAGCCTTAAATGAGCCTTAAATTATGTGAGGGGCCAAATTTAATTTTATTCACTGGTTGTTGTATTTTTCATAACGTTAAGCTGGCACCGCACACTACGTTTTTAAAAAAAAAAAAAAAAAAAAAAAAATCCGACAATTTCCGGTCTTTGATATTTCAAGAGCCTTAAATGAGCCTTAAATTATGGTGTTATCTGAAATGTGTTAATTAATTTTTAATGGGTTTTACTGGTGCGGCGGTGCCAGCTTAACGTTAAGCTAGCGCAAACAGATTTTTTTTTTATAAAAAACGTGGAGCCCTAAATTTGGCAATAGGGCATTAAATTAGCCTTAAATGAGCCCTAAATTGTGATATAGGTCATATATGAATATAACAATAGTGTTGTGCCAGCTTAACAGACCTAGGCACACCCATAAGGAACCCTCTAATCTCAGTAAAGGACGTCCGTTAGACGGCACACTCGCTGTAGCAGTTGCCTAGTCAAGCTAAATCCACATATACACGAAACCTAATCTAACGCGAAGCGTGCGCCACGCGTATCTTGTCCGATCGCAACGAAGACACGAGCGACTGCATGCGGAACGCTGCAGAAAGAAAGAGACAGAGGCGCACTTGCGTTTGCGATAGACGCGATGCGCTTCACGCGTGCACCGCGTTAGGTTAGATTTCGTATACATTATCATCGAAAATTGTCGGCACGCCTGTTTTATAGCAGCTGCTTAAAGTTCCTAGCTTCTGCCATTGGCTCAAACTTGTACGGAAAATCTCGTAAACTTTCAAATGAAGATTGTGCTTCATATGTGGATAAAAAAAGTAACAAATAAATAAGTATATATGAACAGCGTACACAAAAACTATGAAAATTTATTTTTAAAATGAGACCAAGGGGTTTTAAAAATAATTAAAATTTTCGGAGTTAATAATATTTTTGTAAACATCTAAAATTGAGGTTTTTTTGGCAATATCTTTTTACAAAATACAGATTTTATTTCCCCTTTGGCTTATTAGACGCTGAATTTTATTAGCTTTCGTACTATTTTGGAGAAAAATATTTCAATTAAATATTTTAAAAATTAGAGAACTTTAAGCAACTGCTAAAAAACAGGCGTGCCGACAATTTCCGACGGTAGTGTGTATGTGGATTCAGCTTCACGAGTTCGAGAGCACTTCAGCGGGACAGGCTGCCTTCGTTCAGGCGCTCCCGCGCTGGATTGCGTGCCTACGTTGAGGCGCATATTCGTACCGTTACAATTTCAAGGAGAAAAAATTGGAGGTGAACACATAAAAACATTCCTTGTAAGTAAAAACCACACAATTGACTCTGAACGAAATGAGATAGCATAAAGAATTAGACATCCAGAAATCAAATCATATGAAGTATTTTTTTAATACCTTAGTATATATATAAATATCGCTTACTGTGCTTATATTCAGCGGTATGTTGTCGTTAGTAATCATTTGAAAGCCGGTGATATTCACATAGGTTCCGTTCAATATTTCGAAGACAGGCAGCATTTTGAGATCCTATAAAACAAAATTATATTAATAATAATGGCCTCAAAAAAAGTATATCACATATATATTATCGCATAGAAGAAAATTGTTATTTGAAGGGTGATAGAGTAAAAAAGTTTAATTGGTAAATTACGACAAATAAAATAGGATTTGATATTTATTTATAGGCTTAGACCTTAAAACGATTTAATTAGGATTCTAGGACTATAATGTAGTAAAGTTGTTAACGCTTTTTTTTTTTTTTTTTGCATAAAAGTAACTTTTATTTATTTTTAAAAAAAGATTTACGTGATTGTTAGGTTCTTGAAATTTTCCGATATATCACGAATTTTAGAATACACTTTCACTAACTGTTTTAATTCTTTAATGTTACGAACGAAAGTTTTTATTTAAAAAACTTTAAAGAGTTAATTTTTTAAAAATGTTAAATTTTTGTTCCCGTTTCCGGAGGTACAAACTGCCAATTTTAGGAAAATTGGTTTTATTTTTAATGTGGGATACGTTTATTGACCCAACTCTCGGACTGGGACTTCATTAAGGACATGTATTACTTATCCTATGCCTACCTTACCGAAGTTTTTTTCTCGGCAGCGTTACTTCTAAATTTATTGAGATATCAAATTGAAAATTTCTAAAAGAAAAAAAAATATGCTAAGGTCCGTTTATCTATTCCTAAATTTTTATTGAAACGAGACCAAATGCGTGCTCTGCGAGCTTGTTTAATTTCTTTTTAAATATCATCTTTGAAGAATACAGATTAAAAATGTACTGTGTCAAAAGCGATTTTCAATATACGCCGCGTCACAACTTCGATTTGACCAATAAGGAATAGGCGTTACGTTACTATCAAATGTCATGATCTCTTTAGAATAGGAAAAAAAAATTTCAAAATAATTTTTTTTATAAATATCAATATTTAGGACCAGATAAACGTATCTTAATGCTTTAATTCTAATTTTAGACATTTTAAATTTGATATCTCAATAAATTTAGAAGTAACTTTGCAGAGAAAAAAATGTCGGTAACGTAGGGATTGGATAAGCAATATATGGTCTTAAAGAAGTCAAGAAATTTTATTGAGAGAGAATTTTAGAAAGGCTTTTTCTCTTTTCATGAAAATTTAAAATTTCTACAAAAATTGTTCTTAAAACAACCGGAATATCTCTTCAGTATCGGAAAAGAGATGGTGGGCAAGTACGGCGATCCCGAATTTCAATCATATAATTCAGGTATTTATAATAATTCTTGATAATTTTCCAGGGATATTCGCTGAGCTTAAATCCCCTTCAAAGAAAAGGAGGGAGACACAAACGAAAATCGAAAGGGAGGCAATTGTTAGCTGCGATCATTTTTTATATTCTCACCAGAGAGAATATATTAGATTTGTGTAAAATTTTACCCCCCTGTTTTTATAAAATGTCCACGTTTTGTGACCCCCCTGAACCTGAAAAACATGCTTTTAAGAATTTGTCTGTTTGTCTGTACGTATGTCTCTCTGTATGTAGATTTTAGTTTGTTAACATGATAACTTTTGAAAGAATTGACAGATTGGATTGGCCTTTGGTACACTCTTTTCGTGTCCCAAAATGAAGGTCAAGTTCGTTAGTCAGCCATTTTGGATATACATTCAAAAAGTTAGAGCATTTTGAATATTTTTGAGAACATTTTTTTTTGAATTTACAAATTTTATGCACGGATATTCGTAGTACTCAGAAAGTCGAACAATTTATCCTTATGACTTTTTCCGATAAAAAAAAATTTTCAGACATATAACATTTCGAAAATTCAAAAAAACGAAAAAAAAATTAAATTTGACGCCAATCAACGCACGATATGAAAAAAAGACGAGATGAAAAATGTTGCTTTTGGAACGCCCTACAGGAATAGCATAAAAACTTTTTGAATTGTCTTGAAAAATCGAAAATTTTAAATTTTAAACCAAATAACACGAGATATTTAGAAAATGATAAGAAACATAATTATTTGTCTTAAAAAGACCTACATTTTTTCCCTTGACCATTTTTTGATAGGGTAAGTAGTTTTCATTTTATTCGTGGAAAATATTGTTCGAAAAATAAAAAAAAATTTATAGGACACTTAGCTTACATTTTAATCGCGAAAATTGATATTAAATTTCCGACAACGTCCGAAAACACGTCTTGTTAATGATTTATTTGAATATTTTATACGGTGAACACAACGCGTAACACGGAAACTTAAAACAACGTCTGACATTTTTTCCGTGTTGAAGTGCAGTCCTTTGTTTTAAGTTTAAAAGGGATGATAGGAAGGTGAAACATCATCGAAATTGAATCAAAATATACCTATAATGTAATACAAAATAGTCGGCATCGCGAATTTATACAGAGTAATCGAAGGCAAGTGTAGCCTCGATCGTCGGTAGAGGGAATCTTATAAAAGTCGCGCAAACCCAAAGCCAGATATGTTTGACGTCACGTGAATGAATCACATGAGTAATCATAAAATTAATACAAATTTAAGTATGCAATCTGAAAATCCTGCCGGGGCCGTCAGACAATTATTGAATAGAGAATAATGAAGTTAATATGAGAGAGATTTAAACTATTGCAATTAAGAGGAAAAGTATATGTTTCCGAACCGGTATAAGTATTGTGTTTAAACGATTAAGTAAGTTAGATTAAGACCTAACTGGTAATAAAGCCAACTAATCCAAGCTCCTTGTGGTGTCACGATTGTTACCACTCGAACCAATCCATCGTTTCCGGGATGAAGCTTCTCAATGCGTGCCAAGTTCCATTTGGCAGGTGGTAACTTATCTTCCTTTAGGAGTACGACGTCCCCCACTTCTACCTGGTTAGTTTCTACCAGCCATTTCGAAAGCTGCTGTAGGTGATGTAATTACTCACGAGACCATCTCTTCCAAAAGTTGTCTCGCATCTTAGAGAACATAGCCCAACGTGTTAGGATTTTGTAGTCCATATCTGTTAACGAGGGTTCTGGGACAGCGGTTATAGGCTCACCAGTCAGAAAATGACCCGGTGTGTGATAGCACTCATAGAGGTCGGGTCATTTAGATTAGGGTAACGTGGCCTTGAGTTGAGGCAAGCTTCGATTTGGCACAGAACAGTGCTCATTTTCTCAAACGTCAGACAACAATCTGCACTAATTGACCTTCTGAGGTGGTGTTTTACGGATTTCACTCCAGCTTTCCAAATGACACCAAAGTGGCATTTGGAAAGTATTTAGAGGAATAAATTTCCCAGTTGTTCTCCGGTTAGCCAGGTCCTCAGCCACCTTTGTGGTTATTTCAGTAGCACCTCGAAGAAGAGATCGTAGCTCACGGTCGGCTCCCTTGAAGGTAGTCCTATTTTCGCCTGGAATAGACGCCTCTTCGCGAAACATAGCGCTTAAATGCGGTCAAAAAGGCATTTGAGTTGTATCCGGACATCGCCTCCAAATGAATTGCTCTTGTAGAGAGGCATATGAAGAGACATATATACCCATTATAGGATCTGATACCTTTTCCTGGCGAAGTTCTGATATTATAAGTCCACTCCTGTACAGGCGGATGGTTTCGACTCAGAAACCCGATCAGTGAGCAGCTGTCCCATAAGTTGAGTCCTCACCCTGAAACGTTCACAAGTCACGCAACTGCGAACTACCTAGTTCATGAGAGTTTTGGCTCTGAATATCCAATATCCCCTCAATATGTGACTCAAGGTCAGCTGTTAACTTCCATGGAGTGTAAGGGCATATGACTGTAGAACGATTAAATTCGGAGAGGCGATCAAGTTTTGGTAGAATGACTGCATGTTTTTCATCGAAACTCAGGAATGAGTTCTGAAGACGACCTCCAACCCTTAGGATTCCATTACCATCCAAAAATGGGTTCAGTTTCAAGATTGCACTCCGTTTTGAGAGCTTTTCTTCGTTTTGTAGTGCTGTGCACTCTGAATTTAAAAAAAACATACTAAACAGTCTTGAGCCAGAAGGTGAGACTCCTATTTAGTTCCTGCGTTGAAGATACGGTTCCATTCCCTTAGGTTCTGCAGGACATGAATTAAAGAAGCGGTAGCAGTATGATATTACTCGAAATAGCTTTTGAAGGGAAGAGTATCGGTTTGGTAGGTTCTCAATATAAGTCAAGGTGGACAGGTTCACCCTATTGTTGGTTTTTGAGGTTGTTAAAGCTTCCTGAATTTCTTCATCCACAAATTTGTTTGACTACATATTTGTCTTAGGCCAATTAGCTGGTGGTTCAGTCAACCACTTGGGTCCATGCTACCAGAGGGAAGAATTCTTCAACTCATCTGAGCTGAAGCCCCTAGTTGCACAATCAGCAAGGTTAAATTTGCTGGGAACATTTCTCCAATCTTGATTTTCAAGTATGGAATGTATTTCCCCATTCTGTTTGCTCTACAAACTTCCAATTTTGGTAAGCTTACCGTCTTAATTGGAGCAACCTTTGTTTTGGCAATGACTAAATTAGAATGAAGAGTTCCATCCTCTTCTCCAGTGACGATATAGACTGCAGCTGAGAAGGTCCGCTGCGAGGCATCAGAAAATCCATGTCATTCCCTTTGGGGCATCGCAACTAAATGTCTGAAACCATCTTGTGATCCTTATATGTTCTAAGTTGGCGATCTGTTGGCGAAAGATGTTTCAATCCAATAAAAGATTTGCAGTCAGTTTTGAATCCCATCCCAATACAGAGATCCATAGGTTCTGCAACAAAATATTGGCCCTTATGAGAAAAGGAACCAGCCAACCGAGGGGATCGAAAAGCTAAGCTATCTCAGACGTCACCATCCGTTTTGTGTAGGCCAGTAGCTCATTTGGAAGTAAGACAATAAAATGGAAGGAGTCAGACGCAATAAGCCATTTTAAACCCAATGTAGAGATAGATTCATCCATCTCAAAAGTTTTACCTTGCGACATCTGAAGTCCACCACCTTCTGGAAGTAGTTCAAGGGCATTTGCTGCCCATTTGCTCAAGGAGATCCCTGCTGAATTAAGGATGGCAAGTTCAAGGTCTCTCAGGTGAGGTGAGTCCTTGCACTCAAATCTCCTTTTCGGCAGTAAATGAATAAGAGACTTCATTATTAATGCTTGCATCGGGAGTTTAAACTGTGAATCTCGAGGAGATCTAGGAAGTAGATCAGGCTGGCAGCTAGAGGATCCCAATGGTGAATCTCCCATTCCAATCAAAAAGATGTCAGATGGCTGTTTGGTAATTTCCAGCTGCTGAGCCACCCGCTCTGTGATGAAAGACCTCTCGGAACCAGAATCCAGAAAGCCCTTGACCAGGATTGAGTTTCCGTTGAAGGAACTCAATCGTATTTACGCAGTTGCAAATATACTCTGATAACGGCTTGTGGGAAATATTTCTTTTTTTGGAAATATTCCCGTTATCGGAATTATTTCTTCAACTTGGAAAAGAAAAGTTCGTCTTTTTTGGGAACAGGGAACAATTACTTCAGAAAGGATTGACGGTCCTGAAAAGGACCGTTTGGTTTGGGAAAAGGGATGATAACTGCCGCAGGAAGTCCTTAAAAGGACTCCTGAGGAAAAGTTTTCGGATTCCTTATGGGAGTTTGTGGTCGATGGAGATGGGGTAATCACATGCGTTACTGTCGCCTAATATGACAGGTCGCTTTCTTCGACGAATAATCGCCACGTATTTTTGAGGATACTTATTTTCTTTTTCTTGTTTCGTAGGAAGGGTAGAGGATTCGGGCACCTCGGGTTCAACCCCTAAGAGAGAGGTCCAACTCGGGGGGAGTGAATGGTCTTCGGGACACCATTTGGATATTAATTCCAATTCTGATTTCTTCGGGGAGAATGGCGGGGTGTTGAACCACGAAGATCGACCGGGGCTCCGGTCCAGAAAGGAAGTGGTCGAGTCGAGGGGGTCCGGCAAACGACTGTGTCTTGGAGGAGACACACTCATGGTCTGAGCACAATCGTGAACTGAACACCTAACTTGGACCCGAAGATAGATCTGTCCTTTTCTATCATATCGCCCTATCTCTCTTGCGGTCACGTGACAAGAGAGATGGAGCAATATGATAGAAAAGGACAGAACTACCTTCGGGTCTAGGTTACGGGTTCAGTTCACGATTGTGCTCAGGCCATCAGCTGTCGAGTTTCGGAGCTGTTATTAACAGTTCCAAGGTTCGTGGAGAAATAAGGTTGTGGCGGAAACCAAGTGATGGGTACGACGGTGGATGAACCCTGCTTTATCTGGTACGTGGCGGTCGGTGGATTCAAAGCCAATAACTCGTACTCCAGGAGAGGGTTCGGGGATCGGAATCTCCGGGATTTGGATTTTGGGGATGATGTACGCCAAGGGGACAACTCACCCTGTGGTGGTGATTCCGAGACACGACGCCTTTTTCCTTCGTTGTCCTGCTGGCTATGAGGCATGCGGGATACCAAGGGAAGTAATAAGTAACTCAAGGTGCAATATGTTGAACAAAGGTTTTTTATTTAGGTTTAAGGTTAGATGTTTACACATGGGGAGCTCGGGAGGGACTGTCTCGATTCGCGCTTCGAACCAATCGCCTCGCGGTGATTGGTTCTTCGCAAAATGGTGGGGCATTTACGGAGTGTCATTAAAGTGGGGGCGAGATCGAATTTCGCATGAGTGGGATCGTCGTGAACATCGACGCGGCGTGAATGTGCAGTAAACGGTTAGTGGAACTTAGAAATATTTTCTCCCGAACGAGGAAACATTTCTAAGACCATTGACAGGTTGAGGTTAGGATGCCCAAGGTGGGAAAAGAAAATAATATTGGAGCGAGTTGCTAAAAGCAACTATAGCGGATATCAACTCTTTGCATTATCATGATTATGTGTGAAATATATGTAAATATTGTTGGTCATAATTCACTGAAAAAAAAAGATTTTTAAAGTTTTTTTTGTCTCATTTTGAAGCTTATATTTTGCTGCAAAACGTGTGATTTTACCAGATATTTAATACTGCTTTCGCAGATTTTAGGGAGGGTTTAAGTTAAGAAAAACGACAATTTTCGACACTTTTGGTCAGTTATAGTGGAAGTAAATAGTTTTAAAAATTTAATTCTTTATCTTTATCATGCAGGATATATTGGTAGTAATATAGACTACAAATTCTAATAGGCTGAAATCATCCAAATTTAGAAATGGATTAGGTATAAAATAAATGTTGCACAGTCGCTGCTTGACATCTCTTTAATTGGAATGGGAAATTCACCATTGGGATCCTCTAGCTGTCAGGCTGATCTACTTCTTGGATCTCCTCGAGACTCACAGTTTAAACTCCCGATGCAAGCATTAATAATGAAGTCTCTTATTTATTTACTGCCGAAAAGGAGATTTGAGTGCAAGGACTGGCCTCACCTGCGAGACCTTGAACTTGCTGATCCAGACTATTATCGTCAGGCTCATGTTGACTGTGTGATAGGAGCTGACCTCTTTGGCCACGTGCTCCGTAGTGGCTTAAAACAGGGTCCTTTAAATAGTCCCACTGTACTAAACACGTGCTTTGATTGGGTTCCGTTTGGTCGTCTAGTGGAATGACAAGGGAATGTTTTTGATGAGTCTGCCAGCGTTCTTCATGCTGTGCAAAACCAGTCTCTCAGCAATCAACTGCGTCTCTTCTGGGAATTGGAGGAAACCTCAAAATAAACTATCCTGTCAAAGGAAGAACAGGGTTGTGAGCTTCTATTCAAAATCACTCATAGCACACGGAAAAAAATTTGGTAGAGTTGCTGCACTACCTCTAGTGCTGCTGCGGCACCATAATAAAAGGCGACTGCAGCGCTATTTTAGGTTAGCAGCTGTAGTTTTGTGGAGTAACTACTGTCCCTCTGTCGGCAGAAGCGCAGCTCTCCCTCGACAAAGTCAACTGCTCTACGAAAAAGGGCAGTTGCTGCCCCACAGAGGGAGAGCAGCGTGTCCAAATGAAAGTTGCGCAACTCTGTTACGTGTCGGCCCTCTGGAAATACTTTATTCTTTTTTACAACAAAAATTGCGAAATTTGAACAATAATTTTCGCAATAAGAAAATTCCTAATCAAAGGTTAATAAACCAAGAGATATTTCCTTGAGGCCACCGGCATTAG
>JAUESH010009865.1:0-15983 GCA_032275165.1 Synergus magnus
TTGTTGTGCTCACAACTCTTTTTTTCTCAACTACATTTTATCTAGTCATGACAACCAGGGGCTATTTTTCTCAGTGTTAATATTAAACATCCGAATTTCGTATTATTCTATAAGAGAAAAGTCGAGCATTAAGCTGCTTAATAATTTAAAGCATTACAGTTTCATATTCAGTATCCTAAATGCTAAAAGCGAAAATAACAGAACTGCTTAACTTTATTGGCACCCAGCAGGAAGTAATAGAAAGCAATAATAGAAGGCGTGTGTTAGGGAATCTAGTCGCGGAATGTATAGAATTACAAAGGAGAACAGTGATTGAGACGCTCGCCTTCTCCACCTTAAACTCTCTATTTGCTATGCAGTGCGATTGAGAAACCTGCTATTCGTGGAGGAGAAAATTGTTTTGGGAAACTTCACATGCTATAAGTCGGGTGAAACGAACGGATCTAGCTAGATCATATAATGATATTTCGGCAAAGCAGGTATACATCAGGCGGACAAAACTTTGGCTAATCTTAATCTCATTAATTCGACATTCTAAGAACAACAAAAAACAAAAAAGTTTCTCTTAATTACATGAGTATAGCTAAAGAAATGCGTAGGGGATTTTGAAAACATTAATTTTTGTA
This sequence comes from Synergus magnus, assembly GCA_032275165.1. Classification (NCBI taxonomy): domain Eukaryota; kingdom Metazoa; phylum Arthropoda; class Insecta; order Hymenoptera; family Cynipidae; genus Synergus; species Synergus magnus. Next base: position 627 of record JAUESH010009865.1, read on the forward strand.
TTATTAGCGAGCATTTGAAGTAAAAAGTTCAATGTTTTACAAAAAAAGGGGGCAATCATTTGTCAATAAATAATGAATAAATAATGTTAAAATAAACTTATCGAAAATCTCATACGTACTTCTCTTCGGAATGTTGCTTTAAAAATATCGTAAATTTGGAGTGAATAGAAGGAAAATTGTTGTAATTATGCTGCGTGCCATTTTAAAAAACGTGTTTCGAGAAAAAACGCCTTTAACCCTTCGATGGTACACTGGGGTCAAAAAGAACCCAGGCATGTTCAACCTTAATTTAAGTCCCTTTTTCATTTCAAAATGCTACTTAACGGCCCTGTCACCTTAGCCAGATACCCCTCCAACTTTTCGAACACCTAGAATGGTCCTAGAAGCGTCAGTGTGGCAGTTTGGCAATCGAGCGAAGTGGACAGGTGCCCCGAAAGACCCCAGTGTGCCAGCAAAGTATATGAAATTTGACAAATTTTAAATTACGAAAAAAAGTAAGCTCCAGAAAAATGGACAGGAAGACCAAAGTAGCCTGTACCTCATGCCAGACACCGATCTGTGAGGATAATCGCCTCAATTTCTGCTATAATTGTGTTGGCGAATAGACTAAAGAGGGGTGATATATATATTTTTTTTTTATGTTTTTACTATCAGGTTATAAGATCTTACTGAAATATTGATTTTTCATCGATTAAAATTGCCAAATAAATGTGTTTTTTAAGAAATAAAGGGGAGTCATTTTTCGTCACTTCATTCTTCAGAATAAATACCCTTTTTTCAGCGGCCATTGGAGGACTATTTTTTTCTTAATGAGTAATATTTCCAGAGTATGCTCTCCAATTTTTAGCTTAAAATATTTAAAAAATGAAAAAGTTATTAATTTTTTCTTAAAAAGTGTAATTTTTCGCTATTTTTTAACTTCTAGAATATTTTTTTCATATTTAAAATAAATTTTGAGCTAAATAACCCACAGCATTCTTTGAAGTAACTATCCAAGAGTGTGTAAAAAATTCGACTACTCAAAATAATGAATTGACTCTTTGCGGGAAGTCTTTTTCGCTTGGCGTCGAAAAGACCCCAGTATGCCAGCTACGTTACGCGGCAGGAAATGTGCCATCGAAGGGTTAAAGTATTGAGATGTGTTATGGACGTGAAAAAATGAAAAATATATAAATCAATACTTTTTTCCTCTTATTCTAGAAGGTTCAAAGCATCTTTTAAGTCAATAAAAAGAATCAATAGCCATGAACGATAAGTACTGTTTATTATACTTACACTACCAATTTTCGCTGTAGACATGTTGTATTAAAAAATGGAACTTACCTGAAAAAAAAAAAAAAGGAAATCGTCATTCATCGCGCATGTTATTCCTTAGATTTTAAAGTGCAATTACTTATAGTACAAACAAACAATTTTTAACAAATCAAAAAGCAAAATTCACCAGAATTGAAAATTTAATTAGCCTCAGTTCGCTCCAATCAGTTGTTTTACTGGACAAAGGGATTTAGACAAATTCGAAGATTGAATCAAGAGTTGGTTTTTAAAGTCTGGCTTTTTTTTTTTACCTTAGACAAAAATTCATTGCGAAAATGTTATCATATTCTGTACGGGTGTTGAAAAAAATCACATTTTGACCATTTTATTACACTTCCGTGTGATGAGAATGCAAGAGGCAAAGGCAAAAGGCAAAGGCAAAAGGCAAAAGGCAAGTCTCGCTAGTGCTTGCGTTCGTGTAAGTGCACACCGAAACATATACATATACCTTATTTCAGACAAGAAAGCTTGAACGACAACCCCTTTCTCTCAGCTCTCTGCCTAGCTGCCACCCACAACCACCCTTCATCGCTCCCACTTTACTCACACACCAACACTTTCATTCTCTTGCTACCTTGCTCGAAGAAGGCGCGCGTAATTCGGAACCAGAAGTAAATCCCGTCAGCGCGCAAGATAAATTAAAATGTAAAAATGCAAAACGGGCGAACGTGCGAGGCACGGCTGCAGCGGCCATGACTGAGAACTGCATTTATGCAAATGAATGAGTACATTATTTGTTCTGCGAAACGTGACGAATCGCGCGGTTCCTTTTGATTAGCCTAATGAACGGCCGGCCAATTATAGAGTCCGACGCCGACACTGAACGGACAGCCCGGCCATCAGTTCGTCTCAAGCTAGATTCCAGAATAAATAATAAGAAAGAGTAAGATGATGAGTGTCACAGTTTAAAATATTGAACAAGTAGAAATCACTAGTTGGCACTGTAATACAATCATATGCGCCAAAGAATTTAACATGATTTTAATTAAAAAACATTATGTATTATGTAAGATTTAGGAGAAACTTATACACAGAAAAGAACAATTGAAAGCGCTTCATTAATATAAAAACGCGTATCTAATTTATTATGAGTAATACATGTTGAAATGAGGGATATCGTTCTCTATAAAATGCATAATTATGGGTCATAACTTAAGTATATTGCTATGTTAAGGCAGTTTCTTTATACATAAATATATGTATACTAACATCTCTACGAGTATATTAAACATTTGAATTACGCGCACAAGCGTAGTAGGCGTGTGTGCGTTTTAAATCTAAACGTCGCAGGAGTGGCGGCCCCTCTCACGGTCGTATCTTTGGAGTTCCCGATTCCCGAGCTTTTCGTATGTTTGGAGTTCGAGTGTATTCATAAAAATATATTTTTAATAAATAAAATCAAATTGATCAATAATAAAAAGGTTAACCTTGAAATGTTTTGTGAAAAATGTCATATTTCTCAATTTTCCACAGTTCTTATAAAATTACTTTTAAAATAACTGAAAAAAAGATTTTTAAACCAGAAAAAAAGTTAGGGGACACAAAAGAGATCCACTCAATCCCATGTGAAAAATGGTTGGGGCTCAAATTAGTCCGATTAAATGCTAATGTGGTGCTAATTAGAACTGTAACGTTTTTGTATGGCCTAGAATGGGGAAACCTAATCGGATGCTAATTAGACCGACTAAACTGGAATAAATAGTTTTAAAAAACAGTTATTAATTGAGGGAATGGTTTATTCGCAGATATGTTATTAATATACTTATATGTACAACTAATAGGTATTTGTAAATAGCATTATATAAAATTTACTTTTTGTTATTTTATTAGGGTGTAGAATTCAATCCGAGATCTGAAAAGACGACGAAAAACTTATTAATAAATATGGTAAGAAAAAGTATTGGAAAGTTTGCATTATAGCATCCACAAATCTTGAAGATGAAAGAAACTCATCTTGATCATTTGCAGAAAATATTGTACCTTGAGACGTGCAGAAGATACCTATTTCGAAACAAATCATTTTCACTCGAGATATGTAGTAGTAAAAACATTCTGATGGCAAAATCTGTTTTTTTATTCCTGGAAACAATTTGGTCGAACTCGTCAATAGTCTTCCTTTCTGGAAGCTGCAGGAACGGAAAAGAGTAAAAGAAAAATCGGAAATCTATTTTCTCGCTTATTACACGAATCACAATGGTGTCGCGTCGGGGCAAGATGAGGGATTGAAGCTGGACTTGTGGCAATTCCTTATCTCTCCTTATAACTTCCGGTCCCCTCTGGACCACTCCGGTCTCTTTTTGCTCTCTTCATCTTCAACTGCTGCATCGTTGGCTTGCTCGTATTTTAACGTCCATCGAAATTAAGGACTTCACTCGGGTCTAGCCCGTCTGGGTCTGTCACCGTCTCCGTTTATACCCCTCATTTATATCTACGGTTCGCACGAAACAGCAATCGTTCCTGACATGGCGGTCACGGTATTCTTTTCATTCCGATTTCCTTCTACCTTATTTCAGTCTTTTCTGTACAGTGTAGGTGTAGGCACATCACTCATCCAGAGATTCCTGACGAATCTCCGGCCTCTTCTGTCCGATTCTCCAGATCTAGTTCCTTTTTTTATCACGATTTTAGCAAAATTTTAGACACTTTTCTCACCTGTCTCATGTTCAGTGCCGTGACGGGAAATTTTGACACCCTGGGTAAAAGCAGACCAGTGCATTTTTTCAAGTCCCTTTTTCAGCCCAAGAGGCACGATTCACCCACTGTAAGAATTTTTAAAATTCTTATTATGCAACTCAAAGCCCGAGCACTTACGAAAATCCCGTTAAAAAATTAGGTTGATAAATCGTGTTGATTAACATATTCACAAGCGTCCATTTTGCACTTCGCAGAGACGCCAGTGACGATTTGTGGAAACAATACATTCTATTGGTGGAGAAAATGCATTCTATTATCGATAGTTACCGACTAAATTTCGAATGTATTGTTTTCACCAATCGTCACTGGCGTCTCTGCAAAGTGCAAAATGAACGCTTCAACCGCTGTTGAAGCGTCTTGTGAATATGTAAAAAAGGGACTTGAAAAAATGTAAATATTGCGTACCCTTTTTCTCTTCCACTTCAAAATATTGTCGGTACCCTTCTCTCACCCACGTCTCTACTCTCACCGAATCTATCCATTTTAGCCAAACAAATTAGTTTTTACGAAAAGCAGAGAGTCAGCCCCCCTCTTGCCACCGAGAAACCCTCCCCGGCAAAAGGACATTTCAATCCGTGTATTTTTGCGGCCTCAAAAAGTTTAGTTTGAAATGAGTAGACATGTTTGAGGCATTCCACAGAGTTCGCCATTTTTTGTGTTTATTTACATTTTTTCGCCCGTTGCTCTAACAGCCTTAAATTTACCGACATACTTAAAAAATTTCTGAAAAAAATCTTCGAAAAAATTTTCAAAATTTGTTCGTTTGACCTGCGCCCTACCGAGCTTACGCCCTGGGCAGTTGCCCTGGTCGCCCCGCCCTCGTTACGGCACTGTTCATGTTCACAACGTTTACAAAAAATGAATAACTGACAGTCGAATCAAATAAGGACAAATATTTTTTTTTTTTTAATTTTGAAGTTTTCTCAAAAATTCTTTCAGATGTGAATTTTTTTTCAATCTTGATTATATTGATGAAAGAAAAAACATTATACGCAGAGTTTTAGAAAATATATCTTTTTTAATGCAAAAGATTTAGTATCTTTTGCATTAAAAAAGATATATAATAAAGATATAGGTGAATTTAGTCAGTTTCTTGATATTTTAACAAATAAAGTTGAAAAATTCGAAATTTTGAATAATTTTTATCTCAGATTTGAAAGTAATATAGAAGATTTTAAAAATCAAAATTTTTAAAGCATAGGGTCTGGGGTGGTATTTATTATATATAATTTGATAAAAAGATTATAACTACTTCCAAAAAAAATGTTACTCTTAGAAGATTTTTTGATTTTTTAGTTTTCTGTTTTTCAGTAATGTTTTTTTTAACTGTAGTGATAAAATAATTTTTTTTAAATATAACTTGTTCACTTTGATGAGACAAATTGATTGTTGTATTATATTTAAACAACTTCTATGAGCAAATTTAATTATGATTCTCAATATAAGGAAGCTTAGTGTTTATGAAATGATCACAATTTCAGAAGTGCTGGACAGATGAAACTTTTTCGAAAATCTTTGGACGCATACGCCCACTTTCCGATTTCTGTAACCAAATCGAGCACCGACGACGAGATGGAAAGATCAAGAAAATTCAAATAAACTGAGAAAAATTCAATGCAATTAAAATAATACGTCTGGTTGTCAAAAATTTTCCTGGGTTTGTGCTTTTTGGTAATATTAATAGTAAGTCCCTTCCATTATAAGATTGATTGTGAAACTTATTAAACGATAAAAAATACTTTTGGGATTTCTGAGTTTTAAGTTTAAGGAATATGTCTAGATTTATATCAGTATTAGGGTGGTTTAAAAGAAAAATTAAGTTCCATTGATTTGTGGGGACATCCCTATAAAAGTTTTCATTTAATGAAAAACCAACTGTAAATTTTTCTCAAAATTTTTGAACAAGTAGGTTTAAGATCCAATGGTGGTTAAACCACCCCCAACCGCGTAACAAAATTCGTATTTTCTCACTGGTTTGATAAAAATATTCTAGTTTTGCCTAAATATCGTAAAAAGTTGTTAGAAAAGGTAATAAAATGAAAAAAATGTGAAAAAATTGAAAAACCTCCCCCTGAAATAAAAAAAATATCCCTGTCTCTGAAGAAAAAATGAATTTTCGAACTTTCTGCAAATATTTTTCGTGTGATGTTCGTAATTATTTTGATTCAAGTTCACGAAATATTTACAATATAAAATGCAGAAAGTTCGACAGTTCATTTTTTCTCTAAAAAAGAGGTGGTTTTTTTTTTTTTAATTTCTGCGGGAAGTTTTTCAACTTTTCTATACTTTTTCATTTTATTACTTTGTTGAAAAAATTTGCGAAAAATTCACAGATAATTATACATATACCATTTTTTTGAACCACCTAATCTGTATACGCGAAGACAAGGCCCACTAAATGATAAAGTAAAAAAGGAAAAAGTGATGAGGAGAGATAAATGTAATATTGAAGGAAACAATCAAGAGGGAAACAAATGGAATAGTGAAATAAAGGACTCATGATTACAAGACACAAAGGTTCATTCATCACGAAAAGTTTGTGGAAAATGAATGCAGCTTGAAGAAATAAGTCTAGCTTTTACAATTTCTGAAGATATACTGAACGTTGTATTGCCATTGCAGAAACACACAATATCCTTCAGAAATTCATTTAGTTAGAAAAGTAAGATTGATACTCGATTTTAAAGAAAGAATTTTGTGAACGAGGTACTTTTACAATTTAAGAAGAACTGGATAAAAAAAAGAGATTGAGGGAAGAGAGGTTAAGCGATTATAAGGAAGGAAGGAAGAAAGAAGGGAATAGAAAGAAGAGAGTATAAGAGACGAATTTAGCCGAAGGTTTGAAAGGGACCTTATACACGCAGTTTCCTGGTCTGATGATCCAAAGGGATGGCAAAGGCGACATCAAAAGGCGTCTTATCTATCTACCAAGAAAGAGGGTTGGCTCGGCATGGCTGGCTGAATTCTGCCGGAGCTCGAGCGCCAAGTAAAAAGCAATCGCTGTGACAAAGTTACAGTTCGATTGGGTAGTAGTCCCTCGTACCACCATCGTATCCAGCATCTCACCATTCCAGCATCCTCAAACTCTCGTTCACCCTAGCTTTCGTTTCCTCTCCTCCGTTCCTCTTTTGGAGGGTAGTGCGCGATAGGTACCGGGCCGATAGAATAGATATGGAGGACGTAGATCCCTGATATAAAGCACAGTAACGGTTGTCAAAGTACTGTAATGGCAATGCGGCGCGGCGGTGGGCAATGCGGCAATGCCACGGCCCGGCCGGCAATGCGAGCTAGGGAGCAATATAACGACGCGTGATGGTGCTACTGGAATATCTACGATTACGATACTCCAGGTTAAGCTTCATTCGCAGCAACTGCTCGGAAATAACAGCTTTCCAACTTTTGCGACAGTACATTTGTCTGGCATTTATTCGATCAATGGAAACTTATTTCCGATTTGCAGTTGAATAAATATAGTTTTTGAGCTGCTAGATAATAATTTATTGTCAAACAATAAAGAACATTTTTTACTATGTCCTGAGAACAGGTAACAAAGTCAAACAAAGAACATAGCACTATTTCTCTTAAATCTGCAATTTTTAAGAAACTCTCTGTTTTACTAATTATATAATCAAAGCCAGATGACGACGCAAAAGATCACTGATTCTCCAGTGTCAGTTCCAAATTTTTAATTGATTTCTTTGATATTGTATAGTGAAAATTGCTATTGTGCTGTTTGACTTTAATGTTGTTTTTATGAACGAACTAATTTTTCTCTTGTTTTCTATCTGTTTCCAGAAGAATTCACACCACGACTGATGGGATAAGTCTTTAATTTCTGTACGTCTCTACTAATTTTAATTGTTTAGCGTGAAATAAATTTTTCTGAAAAAGGTTTTTTTTAAATAATTACCAATTCATTATTATTGTCCAATTTATTAAATTTTTATGTAGAAAATGTGAAATTCGTTGTATGTTTCAAGCTTATCATTGGTGTTTGACCTAATAGACAATTTCTTGTTTTCTAAAAAGACTAATTTATACTTTCAATTTTCAGCAATTGTTAAAATAATTATTACCCGTATTTTTTACTCAAATTTTCCCTGATGAGAAAACCTAAATTGGTTTCGAAACATGTCATTACCTTGGTAGTATAAAAAGGAGAGACAAGAATAATAAGAAAAGGGAGACAAAGAGATGGCTAGGTTGTCTTTTTCCTTTTTCCTTCTTCTCCCTCTTCTTTTACTGGTTATAACTACACGTAACATAGATTACACTTTATTTTTACTGAAACAAGTTGTAGCTCTCTCCGTTGTATGTTTTTAACTGTATTAGAATAAATAATAATAATTATTAAGTCTGCAAGTTAATTCGGTGCCTTTACTTTGGTATCCTGTAATTCTGGTTTAAACTTGAATTTGTTTCACGCCCTAAGGTGGTTTCAAAGAGCAAACCTTAAGCTTTAAAACATACTATCCATACTATATAATAGGTTGCGGCACTGCGAACTTAACTTCGAAAATCATTTGTGAAAACAATGTCGTCCGACAAGGAGCATTTGAGACACTGCATTCATTTTGCATTTGAATTTTAAAAAAATGCAGCTGAGGCGACCAAAATGATTTGCTCAGCCTTAGGAGAAGGTGCAGTTACACATAAAACATATAAAAAGTGGTTCCAGAGAGGAGGTCGAAGAAAGCATCGCAAATTTCATCCAATCAAAACTACCACCATTTTACCGTGAAGGAATTCGCAAACCACCTGAAAAATGGCAAAAATTTGGGCAGTCTACGACTTACCTCCGTATACCTGAGGATCGAACCCAAGTGGACCCTCTGTGATGGCGGCCAGCAATCCCCCACCATCACCGCATTTTACTCCTTCCCAACTGTCTTATTACTACTGTTATCACTACTTAAAACAATGTTTCTTTCACACTTCTCAAGGTGTCAAAACGGCAGGCAAATTTAAAATTTTGGACTGATTGACACCCTGCTTTCCAGATGAAAAAATTATGCATAAAATGCAATAGTATTTATCTTCCATACCAAAATTAAAATTCAGATTCACGCAAGAAAGCTAACTTTCTTTAAAAAAGAATTGCTGAATATCAGTCAGGTGCGATATCAAGGTTAACTTTTGTGACAGCGGTATCCACTCTCTCTGCTTGTTAAATAATAATATGATTCGATTAAAGTTGAATAAATTATGTGATTTGTGCACATTCCAAGCCGATATTATTAAAGCCAATAAAATCCGAGAAAGTTTATAGAATTTTGCAATTTGCATAAATGATCACATAATAAACAATTATTTTTGGAGATTTTTAAATTAATAGTGTAATGTTCAAAGCGAAAAACTAAAATATTTTTAAATTTTATCATATAGTTATAAATAAAAACTAAGACTCTCAGTGAAGAAAAAAATGAAAGCAAATTTTTAAACACACCAGTTTTGAGCTCATGTAGCATCAGATGCCAGTCTTAAGCCTGGAAGAATCGAAGTGAAAAAATTATACATAAAATATACATAAACTATTTTTCCTACATATATATTTTATATATAAATTATGTTCAATATTGTGTTTATAAATAATTTTTTCACCTGGAAAGCAGGATGTCAATCAGTCCAGAATTTTAAATTGCCTGCCGTTTTGAAATCTTGAGCAATGTGTAAAAAAAAAATTGTTCTAAGTACTGACAGCAGTAGTAGGGTAGTAGTAAGACAGTTGTGGAGGAGTAAAATACACTGATGGAGGGGGACTGCTGGCCGCCACCACAGGAGGTCCACTTGGATTCGATTCTCCGGTATACGGAGGCGAGTCGTGAATCGCCCAAAAATTTGTAGAAAGTGACGGCAATTACTTCGATGATTAGATACAGATTTTATTTTTTTTTAATATTTTTTTAAATCGAAAAAAAAGGTATCAAATTAATTTGCAGACCTAATAATATAAATCGACTTTCAGTAACTGTCTGAAACTGCTAACGACATTATGTACAATATTCATAGAAAAGAACTATTGTTCGTCCGAAAACTGCATATCCACAAGGTAGCAATTTAAATAATATAGAAAAAGAATTTCGAAGATTTGGAAGAAAGTTCGAGAAGATTTTTAGGAGTTTAAGAGAAAATAAGAGAAAAAGTATTCACTTCTTCAAAAACATAGTTGAACAGTAGATTTGATGTACAGAGCACAATTTTGTGGAAAAAAAGCACTCTAGCGGAGGGAAACATTTGAGAGTATTCGCTTTACATATCCGAATTCAATAATTTCCCTACCGATGCAATCCCAAAGGAAGGACCCGATTGTCCGTCATGCGATTTGAAACATTCACAGACTCTGCTAGCTAAGCCAGTCAAACGGTGAATCTGAACATTGCTTCGGTGAAAGAGGTGACTGATTTCATATCCACCTCCTTTCTCCTACAGAGAAAATAGGACGATGGAGTGTTTCAGTCGAATCGCTCTTTCACAATAGCATACAATGCGAGAGCCAGAAGCGGGTACAAAGACGGACAATAGATTGCTAAAAAAGAAACCAAGGAAATACGAGAGCAAGAGGGAAATGGAACACACATCAGAGAGGGGTGAGGGATGAAAGTAGCCCTTTAGTTTTCTACACGAGAAGTACATTAATGAAACTAACTAATACTAGAACAATGGCAACCCTTCCGGGTTCATCGCTTTGTTGTAAATCCTGCTGGGCTGATGATACGCCGATGAATAGGGTCATTTATTTGTCACAAAGTCGTGACATTACGGGAACGATGAGAAATGAGATTACAAGTTCCCCACATAGTGGTCGTGTGCCTCATTATTAGAAAAAGGACAGTGAAGGAGATAATGTAGGATTACCAAAGATTTTCACTTTTAAGCCGCAAATCCTAAAGCTTTTCTATTCTTTTGTATTAGACTTATAATTACATCAAGGTAATAATAAAGATAATATTATTAACGCTCATTCATTTGTATTATAGTTTGAGATACGTGTAGTTATCATCCTCGAAATTTTATACGGGATAATCATGAATTATGGATTTTTTGACTCAAGTTACACTGAAATTTCGAAAAGTATTGATTAATTTAAAAATATATTTGCTAAAAAGAGCGATAATTCAAAAAAAATTTTCACTACATTTCGGTAAATTTTTCTTTAAGGAAAAAAATTTTCAAACGAAACTTGTAACACTTAAAAAAATCCATCCTCTATGTTTTACACATTCTTTAGCTAAAAATACTATTTTTCCAAAAATATAAGATATTTCTTTACTAAACCCACTTCCAATCCCCTTTCTCAAATCTCGTTTCTACATATCTTTTTTCTAATTCCTTTTCCAAATTACGTCTCTGCAAATATCACTTCCACCGAACACCTATTCCAAACATTTTTTCAAAATCTCTTTTCCAAATCTCTTTTTCAAACCCCTTTTCTCTGTCGCTTTACCAAAAAGCCATTCCATACCCTTTTATAAAAATCCCTCTTCCAATTACTAAACCCTTTTTCCAAATTTCTTTAACAATCACTTTTCGAAACATTTTTCCAAACACCTTTCCAAAATCTCTTTACAAAACCCCGTTTTCAAACCTCTTCTCTAAACACCTTTTTCGAAAAACATTTTTTAACATTTTTTCCATATCCCTTGTCCAAACACTTTCAGAAACCCTTTATCAATTCCTTTACCAAACACTTTTTCCATTCGTCCTCTCAAAATCCTATTTCTAAACACTTTCAGAAAATCTTTACCAATTCCCTTTTCAAAATTCCTTTACCAAACACTTTTTCCATTCGTCTTCTCAAAATCCCATTTCCAAACCTATTCTCAAAATACATTTTCAAAATCACCCTACTAAAAAAAATGTTCCAACTCTCCTTTTAAAATCTATTTTCAAAATAACCTTTCGAAACCTCTTTCCAAACACTTTTACAACACCTTCACTAATTCTCTTTTTTAAATCAGATTTTTAACACTCTTTTCTAAACCAATTTTCAAAACACCTTTTCGAAACATCTTTCCAGGCATCTTTACAAACCTCTTTTTAAAATCTCTTTTCCAAATGCCATTTCGTAACCATTTTTTCAAACACTTTTACAATTCCTTTACTAATTCCCCTTTCTTACCCAATTTCCAAAACAGCATGTCGAATGCGCAGGAAATAGAGGTGAATTTTGATCATGGATTTCACTCGAAGCAGCTCATGTTTTTTAAAAAACGTTAAAAATATTTATCACTGTCTCCAGGTCTTTACTTTATACGTCAATGGAATATGCATAACGGCAATAACGCAATATTTGTATGAATAAAAACAATTATATTGTATACAGTTCTCCTTAATTTGAAACTTAATGTTGTTCAAAAATTTCAAGATTGAACTTGAACGAGTCTGTCTGGCAAAATTGCAAAACATGACCTTTTTTTTAGCCTCGCATGTTGGTGAACGTCGTTGCAGGTGAGTTAGGTGGGTGAGAGATCGTAAAACCGCTCACGACTAATTACGACGTGCTCCGTTCTTCACGGAAAACTACGTAAATGGGTAGAACGAAATTACTTTATCGTAGTCCCTTTGGCCTAGCAATTTAACGAATGCGAAACTCTGTTAAAATAACACGAGCATTCTTATAAAGGGTTTTACTCGGATAAATTATTTTAAAAATTTAATTCCATAACAATTATATACTCTTATTTAAACCAATATACCAAATAATTCCACATATGATGGCGAAAGTCAACAAAAAATATATGCTGTAAGTTTGAAAATTTGATGTTTTATTGTCATTTTATCCTATCTTTTAAACATTTTCGAAACAATAAATCTGAGAGCCTCAATAGTAATGTTTCGCGTTCCTATATACGTAGTTATGCACATTGGTGACATTTTTTCAATTTCCAATTTTTCATAATTAATTAAAATTGTTACCACATATGGCCATTTCCATGAAAATACGGACATGAGACTAAGAAATTCAAATCAGTCTTGCATGCTAAATAAATATGTGATTATAAGTATGGAGAAAACATAGTAGTTTCTAAATGTGAAAATGATATTGGCAAAAAAATTTAATATCGTATTTTATATAATGTTTAAGTACAGTAAATGTGGTAGGAGTGATATGTCTTCTAGGGTGACGTTACATATATATTGTGATGTATATTTTGCAAAGCACATTTGAATAACTAATTTAAATTAAGATTACTTAAATTTCAAATGTTGAGCAGAAGCTAGCTCAACATATTAAACTGTCTATGAACGTAGGTGCGTTCATTCATTCAGTAAACGTCTAACCATGGGCAACATAAGTTACTAAACTTATATATTGTGCATCGAGTGGGAGAAGTAGGCGATTCCAGACGAGTGTGAAATTTGCCACACGAGTCGAATTGCCTACGTCTCCTACGCGGCGCACATTATATGCTTTGTCCAACATACCCGGCCGCGATGGAAATGCGACTTCGGAGGTCGTCGAGAGAGTTGGTTGGGAAGGCACACACTGTAGGAATCTACTGCATCGACTGCCGACACCACTTCCACCACGCTAACCACACTTCGACCACTCGACACAGTGATCGAAGTGAGTACTTCTCCAACTAGTGATCGAAGTGAGTACTTTTCCCACTAGTGGGAGAAGTACTCATTTCGATCACTGTGACGTCATCAGTTGAGGAATCGTCAACTTCGTCGTCTCGAGACGAGCCTCCGAAGTCGCATTTCCATCGCGGGTGTTGGACAAAGAAATGTTGTGCATCAGCGGCACTCACAGATACCTTTGTTGCGCCAAACTGTAAGACTATAATGCGTCCTCTGTTTATGATGACTGTTCTCTCAGTCAGGGAAGGGAGCGCTACTGCCCCAGTTTGGTGCGCACACTCACACACACTGTCTCAATGATGACATTGGCGAGAGGGCCCGAAGAGGATCCTGGTCAACTGCATGGATGGGATTCCCGTGCACATTACATATTAAATGACCAGAAAGATGACATCGTCCCAGGCGGTTGAAGCTGTCAAAGTAACAATTTTGGAATAATTAAGATTCACCAGGGGCTCATAAAATTAATTATCATTTAAGTAACTATAAGTAGTATCGCATTGTTGGCGTTGTTCTCTTCCAGAGAAAACCGTGAGGCCGGAAGCGTATGCCTATTGCGCCAGTCTTTGCTCAGCGTCTATCATATACAATCGCTTCTAATTTCACTCTCTTTTTTTCAACGATCATTATGTTAAATCTTTTAGTAATTTCGAGTTATCTTTTGTTTAACTTCAATTTATCATTTCTAATGGTATTTATCTCACAACTAGTAAATGATAATAATCTTCGGAGCAAATGCTCGGCCTTTTACCAATTTACAATCGTCACTAATTGATAGATTAGTTTTGCTATTGCTCTTTTATTATTCAAACTAAACTAATTATAATTCATAATCAATCAAATTTGCGAACTATCATTTTTCCAATTATTATAATAATTGCCCAAATGCCCATGTGTCATACTGTGTAATACCATGACGCATATTTCACTTTACTATTTTCAGTAAATCGAATATGTTATTTTAGATTGAACAATAATTGAGTTCACAATAAATTCACTTCTCCTTACTTCGAAACCTCTCCGCGGACATACTGTGTTAGCCTAGCTGTTTTCTCATAATCCTCTGTAGGTAAATGGAAAATCGTCCGACTTCTGCTCCGAAGACCCGTGTTTGATTCCCGCCAGCTTCGCTTTTGTCTAACCCGTTTTTCAGCTTATAATAGGTATAATAAATTCTAGGTTTCAGAGTATACATATAATTATGTAATTTCTAATGCTTTCAGTTGTAATTTAAATAAATATAAAATTATGTTTAATGTAATAGTGTATATATTCAGTTTCTTTTTAAGTTTGATAGAATATGTGTGTAGGTAGACTTGTGTGCACGCCAAGCCCTTCAAAGCTGGCGATACGTGTTTGTTTCTTTTTTACTATTGCGACTATTACAATTATGCTATTCAAACATATGTGCTTGAAAATTCATACACAAAAGTGTTTGAATTTTCAAATAAATTATTGGGATTTAATATATGTAAAAATGTATGAAATTTTAAACAAATGTGTTTGAAAATTCATACACAAAAGTGTTTGAATTTTCAAACAAACGTGTTGTAGAATTAAGATACTTGTATGTATATGGCTCATTACAAATAAAAGGTCATTTTCATGTCCCTCTGTCAAAAGACATACTTTTAGTATTTTTTGCCACAACTTATGTGATTATTATAATAAAATGAAGTTTTATCTTCTAATATTTAAACTTATGAATGTAGAAAGTCAATTTAAAACTGAATGGCAGACCTGAAAGCAGGCAAAATGTCCACT
>JAUESH010009955.1:0-15938 GCA_032275165.1 Synergus magnus
ATTCAGATTCATTCGGATTGAAAGTTCGGATTAATTCTGATTAGTTCGGATTGACCGGATTCATTCGGATTAAAGGTTCTGATTGATTTCGAATGTGCCTCGGATTAATTCGGATTGAAAACTTCCTTCGGATAAGATCGGAATGAAACTGTTTGGTTCAGATACAAATTCCGGAATCATTCGGAAAATTTCGGATTGGTTCGGAATGAATTTCAATCCGTAACTTTCGCTAGGGAAGTTATCACTTAAATTCACAGGGAAAGGCATTTATGCAGGGCACTATACATTGCTAAGGATATTAAAATGGTAAGTTATACATTTTTTTACCATATCTCATTGTCGTAAAGCAGGATATTTATCCAAGAGCTGTGATGCACTCATAGTATTCTTTGCTTTTCTTCGGTCATCTCTAGTTTTTTCCAATAAGTCTCGAAGATATGTTACATTTGGTTTTCTATCAATAACAGACATTTCTGCATTCATTTCCGAGCATAGTTCATCATGTACAATGATTAATGCATCCGGAGCATTTTTATTTTTGTACTTTTACTTTAGTTTCTTTATGCTGAATTTCATCCTTTGTAAGGTTGCATCCTAAAAAACAAATTAAAGATAATGTTTCATACAGGGTGTGAACATGTGAAGTTGTACAGTAATGTTCAACGAAGCCTTCTCTCTGTTTTATATCTAATCCATTATATCTAATGGAAACCAGGGTTGGGTTAACAGGTTTACAATCGAAAACAGAGAGAAGGCTTCGTTGAACATTACTGTACGCGTGAAAAAAATGATAGGTGAAATTATTTCAAAAATGTATTTTTGTAAATCAACTTACGTAACCCGAATTAAAAGGATCTCGCAGAAAGTTTTATTTGTTTGTAAGGCAAATTGCTAGGCCTTCAATTTCATGTGCTTTTGGATTATATATAATCTGTATCTTCGCATAATTTCACGCAAGCGGATAGAATAATTTGTGGTTCTTCACTCGGATTCAGTTTCACACCAGACGTAATTAATTCAGATATCCGATGAAGAAACTTAGAAGGAATATAGTTTTTCATATTGATCTGTAAATAATATATTTATTAATGCAAATAATTTTTTACAATTTTTCAACCATTAACTTTTTTCATTTTATACATATTTAGAGGTCTCGTCGGTCAGTTTTATTTTTAATATAACGCCTTTTTAAGTAAAATTAGCATTTCTTTCTCTAAAAAATATATGGTCTACAAAAATCGAAATTTTGATATTTTTATTGTTGTCGGCTTTCTGAAATGTTAATTGAATTAATTTATGGTGAGTTTAAGTGATAAAGACTATATAGTGTACTTTCTTGTTTATGGTTAAAGCTTCAGGCCGTAAACCATAACCTATATAATTCAAGGTGAATTCAATAGAAATTAGAAGATTTCCAACGGCTTCAATTAAATACTAACGATTTAAAGTCAATTTTAGCGAACTTAAAGGAAGTCAAGATAAATTCAAAAGAAATTTAAAGAATTTAAGAGCATTCAAAGGAATGGAATAGAACTCCATGTGAATTTTAAATAATTCAGATAAATTCAGACGAATTTCAATTCAAGTGAAATCAAGAAAATTCAGGTCCACTCAAAATGACTTAAAAACAATCAAAATAATCTAAAGGAATTCAAAGCAATTGAATAGAAAGCGAGATTCATTCAAAAGATAGAAGACGAATTTAAACGAATTTAAAATGAATTTAAAGTTAATTGGAGGTTAATCAAAATAATTCTAAATAATTCTAACGATTTAAAATCATTGGAATTTAAAATAATTCAAAATAATTCGAACTAATTTCAAATTAATTTAAGCTAATAATAAAGACATTAAGTAAATTTAAAGAAATTGAATAGAATTCAAGGTGAATGTAAACGACTCCAACTAAATATAAACGAATTTTAAATGAATTTAAATAAATTCAAAAGAACTTGAACGAATTCAAAGAAATTCATATGAATTCGATGAAATCCCAAAGGAATAAATACCTATAAAATTAAATTCGTAGGAACGTAGACGAATTCAAAGGAATTAATATGAAATGAATGTCGTAGGAATTTGAAGGAATCCAAAGGTTCAGAAAACTCGAAATTACTTTATGAAATAATGAGAAGAAGAACGTAGATCGCGCGCTCCTTGTTTTAGTTATTTTAAAAACTGCCAGATGGGACCACTATAAATTTTTTAATTCCGCCAAAAAATGAATAGTCATTTTGACACCAAAAGGAACTATTTGTAGGAGAGCCATTTTAACCCTTAGCTGCCACACTGTTTCAGCGATGTGTGGGAACTATGTGATTCCAGGGATGTGTGGCAGCTAAGGGTTAAATAAACTGAATCATTTATTAAATTAACTTCTAAAGATGTTCCCAAAAAATTTTTAAATGAAAATATTCATTACCATTAACTTTTTTGTAATAACAATTTTTCTCGCTGACACCCAAATACGTCCAATACTTACATAAAGAGTTTCTTTATCCCATTCTTCACAACTGTTCTTTTTAAGCAAAGACTTGTTTTTATTTGAATTGGAGCTTGAAGTTCCAAGAATTCGTAATCTTATGTTCGAACTTGAAGATGACGGTTCATTCTGAAGATTTGTGGACGAACTGCTTTCTGCAGAAGAGTTCAGTTTTTGATCTGAGTCACATCCAGTACAGTAATCCCGTACAGTGTCGTGTTCTAAGTTCAATGCTGAAGATTTGTCTCCCGAAACTACTGAAGGGACAGTCATAGAGTTGAAATTTAAAAGACCGAAGGACAGTGTGTCTTCTTCGATTACAGAAGCTGCAGTATTCAATTTCACTGTTGGATCTTCATCTATATATGTAGAGGCCTCTTCTTCTATTTTAATATGCTTTATAGGCGGACACGAACAATAAGAGCATTTTGAACCTTTATCCAGATCTCTTTCGTATGCAGTACAGTCGTCACAGTCTTCGCACCTCCCCCTTTTGTACTCCTTCAAGTGGGATTCTAGAGGCTGTGAAATTTTCAAATCCGAACGGACCTCTTTTGTTAACACCTTAGGATAGAAAGAAAGGTCCGTTCGGATTCGAAAATTTTCACGGCATCGGAATCCCACTGCAGGGTGTCAACCCATTGGGTTGTTAAGTTTCATGAAACATTGACCAAATGATGGTGGTCCTACAATAGCACTTAAGCAGACGTAATTAACATGAACGTTCACCGCTATGCGCACGTGCTGACGTCACAGACGAGCTATTTCCAACTGTCGCAAGGTTTCGGAAATTGTGTTTTGACAGATGAGTAGGGTTGTAAAATTTCATGAAACTTTGATCCAATGAAAAGTTTCATGAAACTTTCGAGGTCCCGTGAAACATTTCAATGTTTCAAAGATGGCGGCGGGAAAATTCAAATTATGCACACAGTGCCTTCCTTGCAGTATTTTTAAGTATTTAGAGTAAAAATTCAACACTTTTCTTCAACGCATTCATAAATATCATAGTTTTACTAAAGAAACACTAAAAAATATTCCAAAACAAGTTTAAATTTGCGACAGTGGCATGCGAATACCTAACCTGATCTAATTTCTTTGCATGCGCAATTAGAAGTTCTCCTCCTTTCCCCCCAAAGTTTCATGAAACAATGAAACTTTGACAGTGAAATTTTTGAAATTTTCAATGTTTCAATGAAACGTTTCATTGCTTACAACCCTACAGATGATCGTGTGAGGTTATGTTCTTATAATTGGCCATGGAGAATAGACATAAGGAGACCAATCTGTAATGCATCGACTTCACAAAATCGGTCACTTTTCTGTTGCCAGTATACAGTACACTAATGTTCAACGAAGCCTTCTCTCTGTTTTCGATTGTAAACCTGTCAACCCAACCCTGATTTCCATTAGATCTATTGGAAACCAGGGTTGGGTTGATAGGTTTACAATTGAAAACAGAGAGAAGACTTCGTTGAACATTACTGTACATGAACTTTCCGAGTGTGGCGTGCTAACCGCACTTTACTGAAATATGGCCGCCAATTTATATAAATTTCAGTCGCATTTGAGGTTATTTGAGTGGCATGTTCACATCGGTGGCCATATTTTTTTTAAAGTACAGATGGCACGCCACGCTCGGCAAGTTTTGAACTATACGTAAGTGTGATTTTGCACATGTGTGTGTGTGCAAACTTCTTGGACTTCTGGCAACAGAAAAGTGCTCATTTTTAGTTCCACTAGTTTGGTATCCTTATGTTTATTCGCAAAACGCAAAGCGTAAAATGAACAGCCAATTACAGAACACCTTTAGATTTCTGTCTTCTCAAAGGTTTTCTGTCATTGACTGTTCTTTTTGCGCTTTGCATTATGCGCCTGCATGAGATTCCACCCTTAGGCTGGTGTCCCATGATTGCGTTTTGCGTTGCGTCACAATGAGAGTAAAATGGAGAAAAGTATACTTCTGTCTCTTTTTCTTTCGTTATGACGCAATACAAAACGCTGTCATGGGATAACAGTTCTAAGGTGGAACCCCATGCAGGCGCAAAATGCAAAACGCAAAATGCAAAGCGCAAAATGAATAGCCAATGACAGAACACCTTTATGAAGACAAAAATTTAAAGGTATTCTGTAATTGGCTATTCATTTTACGCTTTTCGTTTTGCGCCCGCATGGGACGCCAGCCTTATGGTGAATCCACGCTCAGACCTAAGCTGCCGCCGCCCCACGCACGCCTGACGTGCACCGCGTCTTTTCGCAACGCAGACACGAGTGGCTGCATGCGAAACGCTGCAGAAAGAAAAAGACAGAGGCGCATTTGCGTTTGCGATTGACGCGGTGCGCATCACGCGTGCATGTGGCGGCAGCAGCTTAGGTCTGAGTGTAGATTCACCATTATGATTGCGTTTCAACGCAGCGTTAAACGCAAACTCATGAGAGTGAAAGAGATAGAAGTATACTTTCGTCTCTTTCTCTCTCATAAGTTTGCGTTCAACGGTCCGTTAGGATTCGAAAATTTTCGTGGCGTCGGAATTCCACTGCAGCAGACTAGAAATTCGTTCACACCTCGCTTTTCCGAAGTCGTAAAATGTTCCTAATGGCGGGAATTTTTAAATGTAAAATTTATTTGAAAAGGATAAAATCATTATTTTTAGCGATAATTTTGAATTTATTATTTATAAAATATTATTTACTAAATAATTAACAACTGGCATTGCTGTATATGGTCAAAGATAATATTTTTCATATTGTATATATTGCCATTTCGACAATTCGATTAGAGGTTCGAGACGCCGTTCAAATAGAAAGATTTTATTTATCAATTTATTGTAATACAAAACTGTGGAAGGTAAGTAGTATTAACATTTATCAATTTTGTATTGTATAATATTAAGTACAATCTTTTTTTAATGTGAACAAAAACATATACGCGATATACGTATATGTAAATTTTGAGGTTAGATTTGAGGTTATATACTTATTGCATTGACAATGTTTCCTCAGAAATGTGTATACGATTGTTAATATATTACAATGTACAATACAACATTGATAAATTTTAATACTACTTACCTTCCAGACTTTTGAATTACAATAAATTAATAAATAAAATATTTCTATTTGAACGTCTCGAACCTCTAACCGAATTGTCGAAATGCGACGAGAGTTGTTAATTATTTTGTAAATAATATTTTGTAAATAATAAATTCAAATTTATCGCTACAAATAATGATTTAATCTTATTCAAACAAATTTTTAATTTAAAAATTGCCGCCATTAGGGACATTTTCCGACTTCGGAAAAGCGAGGTGTGAACGGATTTCTAGTCTGCTGGCTGTTGATTCACTAACCAATAGGAGGTGTAAAAGTACCACGAATTTTAGTTTTAAAAAATGAATTCGACACACCTTATATTATTTAACGACCATGGCGTACGATTGACAAAACTGTCAAAACAATATTTCTTCGGTACATCTATTCAATTCGAACTTGAACATCTGACATTACGAACCCTACGAAGTGAGCATTTCGTACTGCGTGTACTGGGCATTTCGTACTCTACGTTCGAGGTATATTTTACTCCCCATCAGGGTAAATTAAACTCCCTTCTAATATTACCTGCAACACAGTTTACTCTTTAGTTTTTACTGTGAAAGTTAAGAATGAGAATTCGATATTAGGAAAGAAAGAAGCGAAAAGCGAATATGAGGATGAGAAGAAAAAAAATGTACCTATGTTGATGATTACGATGATAATATAACACATGATGTTGGTGAAAATTCATTTCAAACAGCTAATAACTCAAATGATTTAGAGTTAACACTTAATACTACGCAGCACGATATCGAGAACAAATATCTTTTATTGTTTCGCGGAGAGAAATAAAGATATGGATACTGTATACGGAGTGCGGAAATTATCAAAAGACAGATTAATGATTGGTGATTCACCAATAAGTTTTGATGAGAACTATGTCAATGTAGGGGGTTTAAATTTGCCTAAAACTGCAGGCTTACTTGAACTCATATTTAAAAATGTACCTAAGGAAATCTATGTGAGTGATGATGATTTTGAAAATTATAAGAAAATTATAAATGTATGTATCAAATGCACATCGCAAACATTATAGTAACGATGGGGCTGTACGTCAAAATAAAACTTTTAAATTTATAAATTTCATTGAAAATGTAATAGTTACATCCGCTCCTAAGTTGGCGGCAAAGCGAAAAAGTAAGAAAAATACTTCATTAGGAGGCGGTATAATTCCACAGTACATGGTTGCCGAAAAGAGGGAAAGAAGACATACAGACTACATTTACTGGAACGATCCTAATAGATCGACTTCGATTACTTATAGCTTCTCAAGCAGCTGGAAATCGAAGTCATACCAATGAAATTATATCAATTATTGAAGAATTGCGTGAGGATGGAATTATTTATTAAGCAAAGTTTCTCAAAATTTTATGTCATTTCTACAATAAGTGTCGACGTGTTCGGACATCATTTGAAAGCTGGAGAGTCTACGCGACCTGGTCCTCCAGGAGTTGGATTGAAAATTATTTAAGGTTAATGAAAAAGTTCGAATAAGTAAATTTAAACATGTTTTTGAGAAAGGCTATACACCGAACTGGACTAATGAAATATTTACAATAAGAGACATCAAAAATACTGTCCCTATCACTTATATGCTCAAATATTACCAACATCAGCCTATTATGGGCGGTTTTTACGAACAGGAGTTACTTAAAGTAAAAAATCCTGACATCTGCCTTGTAGAAAAAATCGTGAAATTGAGTAAAGGTAAGATATTTGTAAAATGATTAGGTTTTGATGATTCTCATAACAGCTGGATAAATAAATCTGATTTGTAAGATATTTCAAATGTATTTAGAATAAGTTATCTATCAATAAAAATGTTTAATCTTATGATATTTTGTATTATTATTATTATTATTATTATTATTATTATTATTATTATTATTAAAATAAATAAAACGGGTTATTTTTTTACAATTTTATATTTTTATTGAAAATATTTTCTATCATATTGTAGGCTTTACATGTATGATAAAATTATATAGTGAGTTTCGCATCTATGTTAGTTGCGTCGCCAGGGTTGACTCACGTAGTCATCATCGCCCGCCAACATTTATGTCATTACGTCATCGGGCTGACTTACGTAGTCATCGTTACCCGCCATGTTCTTACCAACGCCATACTGTCTCATCCACTTGGTGACAGACAGCTCTTAGAGTAAGACGTGTTGTGAGGCTGTGCGTGCAATGCACATAGCTTTAATAAATTGAAGCTGTAGTGACTAAACCTGAGTAGACTCATTTATCCAACTATAAAAATAGTTTAGTACTACATCCCTTCAATATATTACAATAGCTTTACAGCATTCAATTACACATTCAATATATATATATATATACATACACGCACTCAATTTTAATGTATGCTATGTATAATTTCAGTGGACATTTTATTCAAGTGAAAAGTAATTATTTCTAAAAACAGTTTTTCCAGATGCACTGGTTTGAAAGATGAACGTTTCTTCTCCAAAATAATTTTTAATAAGCATTCATGATTTTGTTTTACATAAGACAATAGAATGAATATTCAGTATTTTCACTGCAGCAGAAACCACTTTCACAACATCTTTGATAATAAAGTCTTTAGCACTTTTTAGAGGTAGCTGTACTAAATAATTTAAATGTTAATTCACACAGAGGAGAGCTTCGCTGAGAATGGCGAATGCAGTCTTTCTCATTGAGAACGGATAATGTGATATAACTGTGTCTTGATCTATTCGTTCCAGTGTTATCAAATATTCGTCATTTGATATTAGAAAATGTACTCGAAAATTTCCAAAATCAATTTTCCTTTCCTTTTTTAGCTGCAACTCTCCATTGAAGTATAATGTGATCATTTGAAAATTAGTCGGAAATTTCTTCCACTCATCCGATTGTAAAGAAATGCATGTGCGGGGATGGCTGCTTATAAGATTCACTACTGAAGTTAAAGTTCCATCACACCCTAACTCAACACCAACTATCACTTGCTTTGAAAACAATGCAGTTAAATTAAATATTTGTGAGAAAATTAACTGATTTCTTGGTACTTCATGAAGAGCTTCTTCGATTGGCATGATTTTTTGAATTTCTCCAGTTGTTTTAGATCTTCAGCAAAAAATTTCTGTAGTCTCAGCGGGAGAAAAACGGTACAGGTATTTTTCAGGTCTACAACAACCTTCTCGCCATATTTAGTAGAGATTTTTCTGACATCGGTGATTTGCTGGAATTTATTGATCTCCAATTCCTTCAATTTCTTCACATGCAGAGAGTCTCGTTCACAGCCCAGCTTGTTTAGTTTACTAAAATCCATTTTTAGTAATTAATTTGAAACTTTTATTTCCTTTTTTCAGAAAAGATTTACTTTTGTATTGTGAGGTTTTCAAAATTTTTTGATATTTCACGAATGTTAGAATACACTTTCGCTAACTGTTTTAATTCCTTAATATCGTTTAAAAATAATTCAATTCGAATCTTCAGCTCTTTATACTTCTTACTGCTTGACATTCAGTGTGGTACTGAAAAGACCAAGGGATAAACTGGGGTTTATATAGTCCTAATATTGTTATTGTTTACACATTCCTTAATATTCTTATCTAATTTCTGAGAATTGTTTTTCATATTGTTATGTCTACAGTGTAATATGATACGTATGTTTACGTTTGAAAGGGGTGGCTGGGAGGTTAAATATGATCTAAATTGCATGATATTGCGCAATATGACGTCATTTCTCAGAATTATATCTAACTTGTTGACGCCCACTTTTCTCGGGAGTGGGGGTGACCTTGAAATTATGACTTCATCTCTCAAGAATGTGACCTTGAGACTGTTGTTTACGCCCATTTTTCTCGGGGAGTGAGAATAAAACAGGTTTGGACTTGCATTATGACGTCATCTCTCAGGAATGCGACGTTGAGAATATTGTTTACGCCAAATTTCTCAGAATTCTATGTAACTTGATACCCATTGTTTATGTTAAAAAGATAAAAACTATCCGATAGCAGACGTAAACATCCTTATCACCGAAAATGACTCATCATTTACCCCCCCCCCCCCTCCAACTTTTAACCCTACACGCCATTACCCCGTCCACATCATTCACACAGATGCACACTCACACCAACTCAAGTTCGCACGTACATGCACTAATACCTGGGGTCCAGAAGCCTCCCTGATATACTACTTATTTTTAGCTTAAAATATTAAAAATTAAAAAAGTTATAATTTTTTTCGTAAAATTAAATTAAACAAAAATTTTTTCGCGAATTATTTAACCATATTAAAGAAATTTAAGAAATTAATTTATCGCATAAATTATTTCTATCGGGTCTTAAGTATACCTCAGAATTTTTTCAAGGCAATCGGTTCAGTCATTTTGGAATGGTAAACGTTCAAAAAATGTATCGGGTCAGATTGACCCAGAGTGTTCTCCGTGATCGAAAAAACAGGTGTGTTCTCGGAGGGTTAATAAATGCACTGTTTGGCTATTTTTAGAGATAGGAACTTGGTTTTTTCAACGTAATGAAGTGAAAATGACTAATTTTGAAACTTTTAGGGAGTCTACATGGCAATCAACAATTTAAATTGATAACATCAATTGTCTAAACAAATTTTTATCATCTTAGACATTTTTTTCAGAAAAAAAATTGCGTTTCTATGATGTATTAACAGCTTGTTATTTACCAATGACTCTTTGCTATCAATCGATAAAAATTGATAATTGTTTCAACAAAATTAATTAACAAATGCATTTTTCGGCTATTTATGAAGGTAAAAACTTGGGGTTTTCAATGTAAACAACTGTTAATAACTGATTTTTAAACTTTTAAACTTTCAAAACTTTTTTTTAAAAGTGATGCTATAGGTTATAGCTTATAGGTCGTTAGGTCGTTGTCATATTTGAAAAAATGATAATTATTAATGTTTTGTCCACAATTAATAATATAATGTTGTAAATTGTTTGAAGTATTTATAAAATTGTAAATTTTTTATAAAATTATTAGCGTCGGTGATTAACGGTTACGTTAATTTTAAGAATCCACAAAAAAACGTAATTTTTTGTTTACAAATGTATGAGGACAAAAATTTGTTAATAAAATTGTTAATGACAATAACAATAGTCGATCATTGTCGAGGTTTCTTAAAAGAATGTTTAAAAGTTAGTTATTAACAGTTGGTTACGTTGAAAACCTCAAGTTTTTACCTTTATAAATAGCCGAAGAATGCATTTGTTAATTAATTTTGTTTAAACAATTATCAATTGTTATCTATTGATAGCAAAGAGTCATAGGTAAATAACAAACTGCTAATGTATCATAGAAACGCAATTTTTTCTCAAAAAATGCCTATGATGATCAAAATTTGTTTATACAATTGTTGTTAACAATTTAAATTGTTAATTGTCATATAGACTCCCTAAATATTTAAAAATTAGTCATTTACGTTGAAAAATCCAAGTTTCTACCTCTAAAAATAGCCAAACAGTACATTTGTTAATTAAATTTGTTTAAACAATCATAAATTGTTATTGAATTACTAAATCTGCAAGAAAAAAAAGTTCATTAAATTTTATAGAATTAATCCTATAGTAGAGGATAAGAGCGAACCTTGAACAGATTTTTTAAATTTTGTATAACTTTCAGTATTTAATGTAGAACAGTTCTGGAATAACTCTACAAAAGTTCTGTAAACTTTAGATTGAAGTCAGATTTAAAAAAGTTCTATAAAAAATATAGAGAAGTTCATGAAAAAACATTGAAAAATTTCATAAAAACCACATTTGAGTTATTGAGAGTTTGTAAACTACTTCAATATAAATTTTCTAGAACTGCGTTCTAGAAAATGAGCTGCGCAGTCGTTACTGTGCGCAGGTAGTGATATTCTCCGCGTCCCTGCCCGTGTAGAAAATTCCCTAATATTCCTTACTTTAAACAGGGAACTGATCGGGTGTTATAAAGGGTAACCTGACTAGAAAATGTTATGTAGGCTCTTGTCAGGGGTTGGTAGGAGTGCCTCTGTTTGAAGCTTTGTGAGGTTGGTGACTATAAGTTCCGGTGAATTTATAAATAAACGAAGTACACTCAACAGCCGATTATGTGCCAACTAGTTATATTCCGGGTTCCTAGTTGATCCCCCCCCCCCCCGCGGCGCTCCTCGGCGGCCTATACGTACCCTTGAAGAGTTCGTACGCTCGAAGAACCAATGCCGTATCAAAAGTTGTTTACGTGGCGACCATGGTGGCGACCCTCTAGGCGACTTTTCTACGCACTGGTGCTCGGTTCAGAGACAATATATACGGTCCTGAGTTTTTACTTGAATCCGCGGTACGATTATATGTCGCCCAGACCCGAGGCCGGCACATAATCGGCTGTTGAGTGTAAATTATTACACTCGTACCTGGATTACTGAGCAGCCACGGGGGTAGAGCGACAATAATCGGGTTCAATTAAAATGCGAGGAGCGAGCACTCTCAGGTCTAAACTCAGGATCGCATATATAGACTCTGAACTCAGAAATTCGTCGAGCAAACACAATACGCAGTACGGCGCTGGTTGTTCGAGGTCACTACCA
The DNA here is from genome assembly GCA_032275165.1 of Synergus magnus. NCBI lineage: Eukaryota > Metazoa > Arthropoda > Insecta > Hymenoptera > Cynipidae > Synergus > Synergus magnus. The sequence continues at coordinate 12,124 of JAUESH010009955.1, forward strand.
GCGACGCACCGGAGTGCTAGACGCGGGTTGACGCGAGGGGGGGACGCAGAATCAGTCAAGCGTGAAAAGCGCTAGATAATCCAGGTTCCAATAATTCGGGTACGAGTGTATTTACGGTTGAATCATGGAAAGAAAAAGGGTGTTAAACGAAATAAGGAGTAAAACTCATACAGAATAAAAAAAAAATACGCACTGAGCACTGGACAATAGTGGACGAAAGTGACAAAGCAGAATAAGGTGAAAATGAGGTTAGATATTTATAGGATAACACTTGTGAAGGTAATTTATTCTATATATAATAAATGTTCGAAAAGTGAGGTATGTAGAAAAAAATATAAGTGTAGAAGTATAGTTAGTATATTGTATATTAGTATATTGTACCAATTAATGAAAATAAGGTTCACCTATAATTGCAATCACAGTTCTGCAATGCCATTCAAAAATTAATTAATAAAATCTATTTTCCATACTAGTTAAACGTTTCTTTTTGTTTGTTTACATATTGTAAACAATGAATTTCAAATATATTATTTTCTTAATTGCAAAAGAACTTTAATTGTAATTACTACGAAATCTCGTAAACCATAACACGTCACCGTATAACCTATAATCAAATTAGGAATTAATAGGGAAATAGAGCAAGGAGCTAGAAGGGACCTTAGTATTTAGTTGGGCAATAGAAAGGCACCCTTGTTCGTATCTAACCAGTGAGACTAGACTAGTGCCCTTTCTGCAAAGCGTGTCGGGTTCTTTCCAGATTTCCAGTTCAGCATTCTACTAAAGTTAGAGCAATATGACTAACACCTTACCAACACCGAGTCGCAATTTCTGCACGGGTGGCCCCTCGGGCTACAGCTGAAGCTTATATTATAGATTTTTTTTTTATATTTCAAGTTAGGTTTAGCTGCGATGCTTTAGGCGTGCGTTAGGAATGTAATAATAATAATAATAATAATAATAATAATAATACGAAACATTAATATTTTCGGCGCAAAATCGGTTATTGTTTTCTAGAACTGTTCTACGTTTTTCGTAGAATAGTTCAACATAATTTAAAACCATGAAGATTTTAACTTTTAATAAACTACTCGTCGTATCCTCTACTACAGAACTAGTTCTATAAAATTTAATGAACTTTTTTTTCCGTGTGATAAGTAAGTGACATTTCTCTATAATTTTTGGCCGATTCAGTAGAAAAAACTTTATTTATTTCATTATAAATACCTAATATGGCCAATTGTTTATAAAATTGGTTTGTAAAATAACAATTATTTATTGTCTTTCATGAATTTAGTTAAAAACGGTTTTTATCTATAAATTATTCATATTTAGTGCGAATCAATTGACGAATTAGTAGATTAAGTTTTTCTTTAATTTCATTTAAAGCCTTGGACTTATTTTATTTATTAGTTCCATAAATTTCTTTAAGGGCATGTGGTAATTACCATAAGAGCAAATTTATTTTCCGCAACTTCACGCTCACAATAATAAATACTTTTTGCTAAAACTATGCCCTTAATTCGCGCTATGGACATCAATGAGACAATAGGAGTAGAAGGTATATTCTGAATCAAGGTGAAGCAATTTCTCGATGTTGAGGATTTCAAGATGCTAAATAGAATTGAAATCTTGTAAATTTGGAGAAAAGTCGGAGTTGATGGATGGTCATTAGAGCTCTGTGCCAAAGAACCTCTACATATGAAAGGAAAAACGATTTAAATCTATCAGTTCAAATTCCAAAATATATTAGAAAACATTTTTACGAAATAAAGTTACATCGACTTAGTACTTTATTATATGAATATGAAACTTCTTATATAAAAGAAACGAACTTGTTAAGGTAGTGGACCCGATACTCGAAGAGTACCCAATAGTCGAACACTGTCAGGGTTATGTAATTTTAGAAAGTTATATACATTTTTATCGTTTCCACAAAAAATTTTATAAAACACTTTAATATTTTAAGTTACTATTTGAAATATAAAAAAGAAAAACAAGTTGCGCTATCGTTTAGAAAGAGAGGTTTTTGTGACGTAATTTTCTTTGGATTGCACGGTTTTGTTGAGCATAAAAACTGTTTAGATCAAAGTGTACGATCAATATAGTTAAGGAAAAAAAGGTAATTCAACATTTTCATTGTTTCTTTAGTTTATTGGGGGTGTTCGGGTATACCGTCTTTAAATAAATATTTTTTTTTTAAGTTAATGTTTAAAAAATCTTTATTTTCTTGTTTAAATAGCTCAAAGAATGTTTATACTTACAATTAAAAATAGCTTCATACGTTTTTTCCGAATTTGAATACTTTAAAAATTCTTTAACATGGGCAAGAGTTGACACTACGCCGTTAAGTGTTCGAGTATCGGGTCCACTGCCTTATCAGAAATTAATAATGTTTTTTTTTTTTTTAGAATACTAGAAAAAATTTGCGGTCATATCCCGGATTTAAATATTTTTCCAGGCCATGGAAGTAAAATAATTTTCAGTTAAAGTTCCAAAACAATAAAATTTTGACAGAAATTTCTGTCAACCCATGTTACAAGAATATTAATAAGAAATTAAAATCTAAAAATAATTACGTGCAAAGGAACCTAATTGATCTTCTCTATAATCACATATTTATAATCAAATTGTGTAGTTAAATTATGTTTTAAATTAATAATCGATTTCATTCTTATTCAAAGACTTTCGGCAGTGTTATCCGTAAAGAAATTTTTTTTTTTTTAAGTGGCCATCAATAACTTTTTTTTTCCAGTCATTTAAAATCTGCAAAAAGCTTCAATCACCTATTAAAAAAGCCTTAAAAAGAAGTATCAATATAATTTACATTATCTAAATATAGTTTTTGAGTTAAAAAAAAATAATCTTTGATTTTCAACCTTTAGGTCTGCACTGAATATTTTTAGCCTTCTTCTGGATTTAATTTGTTCAGAATGTCGAACAAATTATTGAATCGCTTGCAAAAATCTGCAGTAGCTTCACATTCTTCTATTGTGTAATCGTGTACTTTGTAGTATCTTCAGGTCCTTGACATAGATTTACTAAGAATCAAAAACAGAAAAAAATTAATTTTCCATCTCTTTCAATCCCGAATTCTCTATTCCTTCCTATCTCTCGCCTATTCTTGTCTATCCCTTTCTATCTCCTTGTCAATATCAATTAGCTCCTATCTCTTTCAATCCCCACTTCTTTAGTCCTGTCTACCTCACTCCTCATCCATCTCTTTCTATCTTCTTGTAAATCGAAATTCTCTCCTATCTGTTCCAATCTCCTGATTGCTATCCCAACCTATTTCTAAACCTATCTTTTTGAATGTTTTCTTCTCTGTTTCAGCTTAACTCTTTTCTATTCAAATCCATCCTTGTCTATCTCATTTCGATGCAATTATATATTGGGGTCATATTGGAGGCTAGCCTTAGCCATTATATCTTCTCCCAATTTATTCTTAAATGATTAAATAAAATTCATCTATGAGATAGAAAAGAGCGGATTAAAAAATAAAGGAGTGGAATCATCTTGACGCAAGGAAATACTATATGAAGTAGATAAAAGTAGCAGACAAGGAATAGGATAAGATAGAGGAAAGAGGGGATTGAAATAGGTCGGTTAGTGATTATACTGACAAATAGATTGAAAGAGATTGCCAAGCATTGACGAGAGACAGGCTGGGATAGAAATAAGGAGATTAAAAGAGATATTTTAGTGATTATAACGACTGGGAAGATTAGAATAATGTTTATGTACTACATGGGCTGAAAAGTCTATGGCCTACCAATGAAAAAACGATAATTTTCATTAAAAAACTATTTTATTCTTCG
>JAUESH010009962.1:0-15935 GCA_032275165.1 Synergus magnus
GGGCAGATACCAAAATCCCAAGAGTAATAAAACTCTTCCTCAACATGTAAACACTTTCCAATTTAAAATAATTCGTAAAATAAATTTATATTTTATTATATAAACTGAATACTACATTTTGAAATTCAGATACAAATTCAAAATCTGTATTTTTCTCAATTGATTGATTGTGTTCTCAGAGCTAGAAATCATGCTGTTAAGGTAGAATATTAACCACTAAGCTGTAATTTAGCTGAAGGGTTAAAGCAATCAGACACGGTTGATTGATTTATAGATTGAATTTGGCTGGAAAAATAAATGTTGGAATTATTTTTGATGAGTTCTTTTGAACTACTTTCCTTGCAATAAAATTGGATTTATTAAGCTATAAAATCATGCTGACGGAATCTCATTGAATTATTTCGACCACCAAGCTGTAATCTTGCTGAGAGGTTGAAATTTTGCAAAGAAATTAAGTCAAGAGAATTAATCTTTGAATTATGTCAATAAACATTGCTAGTTGAAACTTCTGGATCAAATTCCTTGAATAAAAATTAGATACAAAGGCAAATCTTCCTATCCAATTTATTCCTCCAATAATGAGAATGAAGCCTTGAGAATTTGAATTTGAGAAGTTGATAATGGAGACTACTCGAATTTCAAGTTCGTACGACTCTTACGCGCCAGTTAGCATAACGCTTTGAGCGACGTGGATTTTCAGCAGCATAGAGTATACATTCTCATTATAATCAAGGAAAGCGGAATTGTTGTATAAATTATTATACAATAATTTTCGTGCAACTCTTACGCGCCAGTTCGCATAACGCTTTGAGCGACGCGGACTTCCAGCAGTATAGAGTTTCCTTAAATTGACTCTATTCCAAAGAATTCATGTGATCAAGAATATTCTGTATCGTGCTCCCGCACTCATTCGCATAACACTTTGAGCGACGCGAAAGATTAGCATGGATCGAACGCAAATATTCCTGTTTATGTAAATAATAAACCTTTAAAAAAAAAATATTGCCTGTATCTAATCAATTCATGAACTGATTTAGAGGCGGATATTTTCAATGTTAGAATATTAGGATGCTCGAGTTAATTATCGGATACGAATATCCTCTTAACTTGTGTTCTCTATAATGAAAACTAGTTCATTAAGCTAAAAAATTCATGCTGACGGAACCTAGTTTAATATTTTCAGTCACCAAGCTGTAATCTTGCTGAGGGGCTGAAATTTTATAAAGAATATTAGTTGAACAAAGAGTATTAAAATTATTAAGGATCTGATAGATGAGAGCATCTCTATTTTTCAAGTTCATAATTAAGTTTAATTGATCATGCCTCCAGTAACTGCAACTATTCGTCAACGTTCCGGAAAACGTTTTCGTGCAAGACGAGATAGAAGGCTGCTTCGAGACCAAGCAGAAAGATTTCTTTCCACTCACGCGGAATATCACGATGTCACTGAAGTAGCGCGACCAGACGGACTGAAATCAATCATCCCCGTAAATATTCATCTTGAACTTAAACCTTCCCTTCCCGTAGACGATACCCTATCCTACCCAAAGAATTTTGATGATTTTACATACAAATTCGAAAATCTTTCGACAACCGCTGAGAAAAACGTCAGAGAGTTGCAGAACAGAAAGTACGAGATGGAACATGGGATTGAACTAATCGACCTAGACTCAGAACCCGAAAGTATTGAACTAGATAACGATCAATCTCCAGAAATCAAAATCATAAATTCTTTCAGTCTAAAGGATTTTAATCTAGAATTTTAGAAAAAAAAGTACAACTACCTAGAAATCATGGGTGATTCTAATTGAATCACATAAAATTCTGCAAAAATAGTACGAAAAGGTTTGCGGAATTTCGAAATTTCATTGTTAACCGCAGTTGTAAATTATAAAATATATTTTAGAAGGAACAATATTTTCCTAATAATGGCGAGTCTTACTATGTGCCAAATTGCCTAGTCGTTATCTAAAAATGCAAAATAGAAATTCGATTGATATATTCCAAGTCACTTCTAAAACAAACCACTACTGAATAAGAATAGCTATTTTTCCAGAAATTTATTTTTAATCTGGAAAAATCATTTGCCGATTTACGCGATCTCATTGAAGAATACTTACTTTAGGGGACGCGTGAATTAGGAGTCCTAAAAGTATTTGAGCAAATTTTAAGAATTCAACTTCTAATTACTCAAAAATTGTGTCAAAGAAGACAATTTTTAAGATTCGAAGAAAATTTGCGGAATGTTCAAGGCAAGGTAATAGATACGTAGCAAGATAGAATCGTTTTATTAATAAGTTCCTAAACTGTTAATAAAATAACAAAACTATTGGGTATTGTTTAACTACTGCCTATATTGGTCTAATGAAATTAATTAACCAATAGTCAGGTTTCCAATTTCGAATTTTATTGAATTAAGTTTCATTGTCGAGATGTGTGTTTTTTTGCATTCTGACCCTTGATTTGGAGAAAATTTATGACCCTATAAGTGTCATCGAGTGTAGAGTTTTATGTGACTTTTCCCGGACTATCCACTTCCTAATATTTTTTTGTGTTTCTCCTTTGGAGTATTACTCCAAAATGATCTTAAGGTGAGTAATTCTACTTTCTTTCTTTTAGAATTTAAGGAGATTTCCAATATTTTATATTATTCGCTATTTGAATTTGTTTAATAAAAATTTTTGATTAAATATTAACTTAATTATGATTACATTGAGAGGAAATTAATTAATATACTAAATGTTTTTTTAAAAATATTATTGCATATATTTAAAAATTTTAGGTACACAAAAGAATTTAATCTATTATTTTAACGTGGAATTTTATTCCTAATACTTGTTAATAATAACACTTTCTCTTTTGTGGGAATACTATTTAACGGTGACGGAGGTTTCTTTACCCCGTTCTTCCCTTTCACTTGCTCACACGTAACTAATTCTCCTTTTCAAAAAGGGTTGCCGCGGCGCAATAAAATACAAGACAACAAAACAGCAAAGAAAACTCTAAGATACTATAAAAGTAACGACGCATTTTTCAAAAAAGAACTTAGAAAATAGAAAAAAAGCTAGAAATTTTAACTTGCTGAAAAAGTTTTAAAAAACTTAAATTTTAGAGCGCAAAGTTTTTATTTATTTTTTTTTTTTACTTAGAGATTAGAACAAAAGATAAACTTTGACATACATGTGTTTAAAATTTCTAACATTCACTTCAATTTGGCAATTTGCGAGATCAACATGAATCCTAACCTAAAACTGTAATGCTGTATTTGCTTTAATCAGGCTGCTGGGGGTGCGTTCACTTCGTCAGCCTCTTCCCCTAGGATTCTGATTATGGCTTCTTCGATGATCTCTCTGGGAGCCACTGGGGGGGGGGGGACCTCCTCCCGGATAATGATTATTCGTCCCTTCTTGTTAAATCTTAATCTGATATACAAAAACAAATCCAACGGCGGAAGGAACCCCAGCCCAAACGGCTCCCATCGAAATCCCTCTATCCCAATAGTCAGAATCACTGGACCCGCAAAACTTCTCAAATCTTGCAACTAGCCACTTTCGGTGATTGCTCGCATGCACTGCTGACATTCACCCGCAGATCTGATCTCAAGGGCCAACATTCCGCAACCCGGACATTGTCTCTGGATTTCCAGGTCCACGGATACCGCCAGGTGAATGTCATATGGGTTCCACTGACCATCCTGTGGTGCCAGTCTTGCTTCTCTGCAAAGGGAGCACCTCCAAATCCACTCAGCTTCATCGGAAGCGTATATTAGTCCTCTTAGGTGGTAAATTAAATCGGGATTTCTGGCCAATTCCTCCCTGTTTCTCTATTTAGTGCAAAATAATATTTTTCTCGTCAATATTGATTTTCCTCTCTTTTTTTATAATAATAATAAAATGACTAAATATACATTTTTTTTTTTGAGAATCTTGCCTACCTGGACTTGAGGGTCATCATTGTTGATATTTTGCCGGGGAATTCTGTTTTCGCGTGGACCTTCTCTTGGGACTAAGTCCAAAATCTCTTAAAGCTCTCTTAAAGATCTTAGTCTCCTACAACCAGTTTCTAACTAGGGGATGTTTCAAAAGTTCAAAAAAAGCTAGTGCTAGCAACACTGTAAGTATTTCTCCTAACATTTTGCTTCCCCTTTCTTTTTTATTTTTACTTGATCTATCTTGTACAATGGTAGCCTTATGACTAACCAAGATCGCAGGGTTCAACAGGTCTAACAGGTGGGGAGAGTGACTTCTTTCTCTTAGATCCTCTTTTTATTGGTTTATTTCAGATTCTACTTTCATCTAGCCCAATCCTTAGCGAGACATGGGCACATGCATCCGCAGGTGTAAAGAAAATAAATTTTATCAAAATTTTCTTAATTTTAGTTTTAAAATACATTATTTTTAATTAAAAGAAGATTAATCATGCTTATTTATAATTTGAATGCAAGACTTGTCTTTAAACAATGTCCTTTTGATTGTTTTGTCTAAACTTAATTTAGCTATTTTAAAGGTTATTTTTTTGTCTCTTTCATTAATTTTCTATAATTTTACCAAATTATTGATTCCCTGTTATTTTATTACGAAGGATTTTTTTACTGATTTTTTTTTTTTTTTATGAACTTCGATACTAAATTTTCAGGTTTGAGGTTATGCTTTTAATTATTTTAGGGTGACTAAAAATATAGTTACGTTCCTGCTTAAAGGATTCATACTTTTGGCGCGAATATTTGAATTAGTTTTAATTCTAATTTTGCTACTTGTAGTATTAATTATTTTATCATGCTTAATTAACTAGATGCATGTACAAATGTGCTCGCTTTGGGTTAATATATATATTTTTCGTGTTTCTTATCCTTTTAATTAATAATCCAGTTTAATGTAATGATGATCACCAAACTGCTAGATTTGGCGCGAAAATTTTAAAAATTCAAAATTTGTCGCTTCAGTATTTTAACGTTTATAGTATTCTAACGTACCAATATGGGTGAATTTTATTTACATTTATTTTCTAATTATTAATTTGAAATAATGCTTTTGCATTCCTATATTATCCTCCCCCTTTTTGAAGAAATCCATTATTCCTGTGAATAATTGATATCTTCGGGTTCATTATTTAAACAGGTGTATGCACATAGTTTTAATTGATCGATATGAACAATTTTTGTCCTATTTTCATTCAAACGAATTAAAGCGTTCCTTTCCCCGATAAGTTTTTCTAGGACACAAGGGCCTTTATAATATGGGTAGAATTTCTTGCCCTTCCTTTGCATTATCTTAAGATAGTACTTGTTTCCTACCTTAAAATATTTAGTGTTTTGTTTCCTATCATAGTTTAGTTTGGACCTTTCCTTTGCTTTTTCTATTCTTACCCTGGCTAAGGATTGACAATTGTTGAGTTTTTCAAACAAGTCTTTAAGGTATGTTTCATAGGTTTTATCTGGGGGCTTGACTGTGAAGCTAGAGATCATGTTTGGTTCCTTTCCGAAAATTAAATTATAAGGAGTAAATCCAGTAGCCTCATGAACACTAGTGTTATATGAGCAAACTGCATATCTTAACCACTCATCCCAATTTCTGGCTCCCTCGAAACTTTTCAAGTATTCAATTAGAGTGTGATGACTCCTCTCTAGGGATCCCAGGCTCTGTGGATGATAAGCCAAGGATTGGAATTTTTTTATTTTGAATATTTTACAAAAGGTCTTCATTACTTGGCTAATAAGATTCGATCCTTGGTCAGTGTGAATTACCTAGGGACAGCCATAATGAGAAATAAATTGCTCTGCTATTGCATGAGCAATTGTAACTGAATCTATTTTCTTTAAAGGGATCGCATCGGAGTATTTGGGAAAGTTGCATTGAATGGTAAGAATATAAGTATTTCCCTTGGGGGTTTCAGGTAACGGCCAAACTAAATCGATCTAAATTTTTTGGAATGGTTCTTTAGGGGTGTCTGTAATAACCATGGGCTGACGACCTTATCCCCTAACTAATTTATTTCTTTGGCAGATCTTACATGCGGATACTTTTCTTTGTACGTCACCCTTCATACCCTCCCAATAATAACGAGACCTAATTCTCCAGTATGTCTTTGACATGCCCTTATGGCCTCCAGCCACAGACTCATGAAACTCCCTAACAATCTCATCTCTTTCTGGAAATGGTGGAATAATTATTTCACCAGAAGCAATCACTATTAACAACCCACACCTAGAAAAATGCTGTTTGAAAATTTGCTCTACAGCTAACTAGGAAAACTGTCCAAGATCTATCCCATATTTAGGGACTTTTACGCTTGAGACTTTTAATTGTACCATAGCCTCCTTTAGGGCAAAAATAGCTCTTGAAACCTGAGTTAGGAAAATTTGATCATCCTTATTTTTACGAAGAATCAAACTGAAAACGTATCTACTATTTTTGGAAAAGACCACCACTTCTCCTACATTAGGATTTTCAATCTTAATTTGATCAGTTACCAGTAAATTGTACTTTATTAATTCATTGTTCGTTTTACAGGAATCTAAACCGTCGGACGAAATAAAGTGAGCGATGTGTCCCTTCCCCATGTGTAACTTGTCATGAGTGTAATCTATGCAAGATTCAGAAATCTGTCTAACATTAGCCGAGAAGGACGGAGAGCTGCCAGGAATTCGGGTATTCGCATGTTCCTCATCCTCAAATTTTGTCCTGAGGGAACCAAACTCTGCAAATATTTCTCCCAACATCTCATCGACATTAGTAGCTGACCGCAACCCATACATATTTTCTTCCTCGGAGGAAACAAGACGCACAGTCCCAGGATTGATCAGTTCCGGGACAGCCTCGACAGGCTCCTCACAAGAATCAAATAAGCTGCTTCGACTCAAGTGTGGGCCTCCCCTGAGCTGTGGACTTCCATTATCCAATGGGCTACCAACTCCTGTTGGGGAACTTCCACTACACCGTGGACTTCCACTATACCGTGGGCTACTAACTTCCGTTGGATTCCTAGACAAAGCATCTGCATTAGAATTAATTTTCCCGGGTTTGTACACTATGTCTTAGTCGTACTCGCTGAGTTTAATTCTCCAGCGACCCAACCTTGAAACCGGATCTTTCAATCCGTGGAGCCAAACTGACGCTCCATGATCCGTTACAATAGTAAATTTCCGCCCAAAAAGATAAGGCCTGAAATGCGTGACACTGAATACTATTACTAGTAATTCCTTTTGAATTGTAGAGTAATTCATTTCTGGTTTTTGCAAAATTCTGGAAGCATATGCTATAGGCAAGTCTTGACCAATCGGTCCTTGACTTAATACACTGCGTAAAGCAAAATCAGAAGCATCTGTTGTAAGAACAAAAGTTTTAGTAAAATCAGGGTACTGAAGAATTGGTTCTGAACAAAGCTTATCACGGTGTTTCGAAAACTAACTGCTGCTCTTCCGTCCAATTAAATTCTACTCTATCCTGAAGTAGATGCGTAAGTGGTTTAGCTATTTTAGAAAAGTTAGGAATGAACTTACTATAATACCCTACAAGGCCAAGGAACTGTTTGATGTTTTTCTTCCCCTTTGGGACGGGAAACTTTTTTACAGCCTCTATTTTCTTAGGGTCTGGCTTGACTCCTTCCTTTGATATTATGTGCCCTCAATAAGCGATTTCTGTTTTTAGGAAGAAGCATTTCTCGGGTTGTAACGCCAACCCTGCCGTCTTCAACCTACCTAAAAGAGATGCAAACTTCCTGGCATGTTCCTAGAGGGAGGACGCGCAGATGACTATGTCATCAATATAGACAAAAAGTTCAATTCCTTGTAGACCAGTCAGAACTTGGTCCATCAGCCTCTGGAATGTCGCAGGGGCATTTTTTAATCCAAACGGCATTCGGGGTGGTAAAAGCTGTCTTTTGTTGTGAGTCTGGATCCATTGGGATTTGGTGAAATCCCAGTGCAAGATCCATAACTGAGAAATACTTGGCTCTCCCCCTAATTGGTCTAGGATATCTACTATGTTAGGTAGCGGATAAGCATCCCCTATTGTTTTTTCATTTAGACTCCTATAATCTATTACCATTCTCCATCTTTTGTTCCCTTGGGGATCTGTCTTTTTTGGAACAATTAAAATCGGAGAATAATAGGGTGAAACCGATGGCTGAATCATTCCGTCTTCTAATAGTTTTTTCGTTTGTTTAGTTATTTCCTCTTTTTTAAAATGAGGACGCCTATAATCTCTCACAAATACTGCTCTATCATCCACAGTGGCTATTTTATGGGTTATTGCTGTTGTAGACCCTAATTTATCCCCTGATGGATAAAACTGAGCTGAGTATTTTTGGAATATTGGTAAATGACTAGACTTTCCTTCCTCGTTTAGGTCAGACAAATCTACATTTTCTAAAAGCTTTGAAAACCTTTCCGCTAATATTTTCTGACCTTCAGGTTTCCTATATTTCCGACTGTCGTAGGTAAGGGAGGTATTATTACACACCCTTCCAGTTCAAGGGGTGGAACTGTCAATTCCACATCTTGGTTGGTCGAATTTATAACAAAAATCCTAGCATTCTCATTTTCATTCTTGACTAATGATTCTCCTGCAAAAAATCCTGGTCCGCATTCTATTCGTCTTATATACCCGCTCCCCATTTTAGTTGGCTTAATAGGAATGTTTATTAATTGTTTTGTTCTTGCAGGTATTACTATGATGGAGTGACTTGACAAGGGATAGGAGACTCCATTTACATATAAGCGCTCTACCATGAAATCCAGGGTGGCCTTTTGCTGCCTGAGAAAAGTGATTCCCACTAAACCATCTTCAACTATGGGAAAAGTCACGGATACAATATGGAAGGATATTTCCTGTCCATTGAGCACCATTTTAACTTCACCCATAGTTGGAGTCATGGTCGGCCCTATACCTACGAGATTTATTATTCGTCTCCTATTAATCATTACTCTTGAGTCTATTGCATTTTCTTTTATTAAGTTTACGCTCTCTCCCGTGTTAATCAATAATTTTGCTTTTCCATTATTGAAGAAATAATGTTGCAGTTCAAAGACTGCTGCGGGTTCTAATTCATTATTTCCCCTTAATTGGAGGATGACCCTATTAGAGTGAGTTCGTTTTGTTTGGGGACCATCCTCCCTCTCGAAGGTTGATCCTCTTTTAAGTTTAAATTTTTATTATTACTATTCATTGCCCTGTCTCTCTCTTCTTCATGTTTCTTTTTCAATCTACAAAATTCTACATCGTGATTTGATCTACAACAATAAGTACATTTCCTCACTCTCTCTCTGTTTCTCGACTCTAATTTCATGCGCTTGGGGCAATTTTGTTTATAATGCCCTATCTCCTTACAATTAAAACATTGTTTGTTCCCCTTTTCTTCCACCGAACTTATCTGAGCTATTCTTTTCCTAGACTCAAATTTCATTTTATTATCTGGATGATAATCTCCCTTAGAGTAATTTTTCCTAAATTCTCTTGAGTATTCGTTTCTAGGTTCCTTATAATTAGCCCTAACAGATTCCCTTAAGTGATCTTTGTCAGCTTCCTTCGAGTGAGCCCTATCCCAGGACTGAAACTGAACTTCCTCTTGTGAGGCTAACTCAATTGCTTCATCAAGTGTTTCTGGTTTTTTGCTTTTTATAAATCCATAGATTTCTCGATTTAGTCCCCTCATGAAAGTGGCAATAGCATCTTCTTTGTAATTTAAGATTCTATCTTTCCCTCTTTTACCAGGATATTTCTCCAAAGTTATGTTAATTATTCTGTCTAAAATCTCATTAATTCGTGCCCCAAAATCATTAATGGATTCTGCGTAATATCTACTTTAGGAAAATAGATCCTTTCAAGTTTAATTAACATTTCCTCAAATGACATTTCTATTCTATTCTCTATATGCTTTCGCGCATCTCCCACGATTTTATTTTGGATTAATAACGTTAAATATAGTATGTCATTTTCACCTACCATGCTTCTTGCCATTTTGCATTGTCTCAAAAACATCGTTACTTTCATATTTTTCCCTGAGAATTCGGGGACTATATCGCGAACTATTTTAGAAATTTGCATTATTTTGCTTGATTCGACTCGTGGGTTAATTATTGAAGTATTTTGAGCTGAATTTCTTTCGTCTGTTTCTACTTGAGCTTCTACTTGAAGAGGCCCAGCTCTCCCTCCGCTCCTAAGTCGCGGCATTTTGAAAAATTTAAAATTAAAGTTTTCGACTTACTACTTGTGTTGTCTTAACTAAGGATTCCTACTTTAATGAGGGTCTCTCTCACTCCTTCGGAATTGAAATTATTTCTTTTCTCCCGTCGCTTCTTGATGGGAACTTCTTCTTCCGTCGGGATGGTCCACTGGTGCCGTCGCCCTCTTCCGATTTGGGCCGGTCCAACGATGGTTGAGTCCTAGAAGATCCTCTCTGGTCCTTGGTTGAGGATTTGGGTTCTTTTTCCTCTGTCCTTATTCTGATTCTATGGTAAACCTATGATTGCTCGAGAAATTGCTTGGTGGCTCGCACAACCATCAGCAACCTTTGTATTGAAATACCCTTCGCTACCGGGTGAAAACCACCCAAAACCCGGTAGAGTTTGCGGGTTTTTTTTATAATTTTGTTCTGTGAGTCTTTCTTCTGGGATTCACCACAATTCGATGGACTGAGAGTTACTCGGTCCACCCACAGCTACCCAGCAAACCGCAATAAAACCCAAAAAGGAGTTCCTCACTATTGTTGTTCATTTATTGTTTGTTTCCGTTTTTTGATTAATTTATGTCTTTTGTGTTTCAGATGTGTTCTGCACTTCACTGTTTCACTTCACTTGGATTCGGGAATCCTTCACTCAGTTTCTTGTAAACTGTCACTTATCACAATAAACTCAGTTTTATTGTAAAATTGTTTATTTATTCGCGAATCGCGATCCGTAAGAGCTGAAACGGATCATCCTGATTCGTTGAACATGAGTGTTCGTTGTAGCCGTGATTGGTTGATACGAACTCCGCGAAATGCTTTAGGTTCAAATGAAATTAAAGACAGAATTTATAGTTGGAAATTCACTAGAACAATTTATCAGCTCCGCAAGAGTTTTTATGGACAAAAAATAGCTGTCAAAATCGATCTACGAGATCGAACACGTGCAGATCTCGGTCCAAGATTTTATGACCTTAATGTCGCCTCGCGGGTAATTAGGATTCCTAATATGGAAGTGCTATGTGACATGATTTCGACGAATTTTGTCGGGGCTAACGCTAACTACGCATAAACAAGACCTTGAACGCAGGTGTCTTTTTGGTTGGCACGTGCAAGAATTTACATACTCTTATTTTTATAGAGATACAGAGAGAGTTTCTAAGTTCAAATCTAATCTAACAAGAGTTTCATTTTAATTTTGTTCAATTTTTAAAATCTTTCCTCTCATTTAAATTTTCCCGCATGTTCCGCCATTTGCAAAGGCGAGTTTCAGGTGTATAGTCGATCTATACATTACACACGTGACTCTAACGGACGTAGCGTAGTATCTTTGTTGCGAACTCGCCTTCTGAAAATGGGCGTCGGTTACTTCCGCCCGCCCGTCGTTGAACTTCCGCCCGCACCACAAGAATTCACTCTCTCTCTGGATGTGGAAACGGCAGCACGTATTTCATTTCCGTCGTGTTAAAGTAGCCACTTTGAATTTCAAGGCGTGGATACGCATTTCGACGAAGTAATTGTAATTCCGTTAAATGGACATTGATATTGATTGGACTCGTTTTGAACATCTACAATGGCCGAGGTAAATTCATCATTTCTATTTGACAAGCGAGACAAAGGAGAATAAAATGTTAAAAGTATAGAAAGTTCTAAATTGAACTACTTTGTCGAGTTCCGACATATTCAATCTCTAAAATTGCATTTGTTTTTCAGTGAAATTTATGTGTTTTATATTTCAATTCCCCGTCTTCCGAAGTACTCCGCTTTTCTCGAATTAATCTATTGAATAGTTTAAACCCAGTGTTTGATTTTTAATTGAATTTAGGACACGGGCAAGGTTGTAACACCGGGAAGTGTGCCTGTCACGTGCCGTTAATTATTAGAATAAATTAAAATAGTACGTTATTTCCGCTTAGTCAACTCAGAAAATAGTCATTATAACTCTAACTTCAGTTAATTATCAATTGTTCTTTTAGTTTTACAGAGTTTTCATCAATTATTTGTTATCAAATAAATTCGCAATTGTTCCGTTCTTTATAAAACCTGGTTTCGGTTTATTTACTGCGCTCTATACAAACACCCATGACCTTGAGATAATTTTTCTAGGCTTTCAGGATTAGATTTTTTTTTCAGGATTTATATGTTCCGAGACTCGTAGTTATTCATTGTTCAATGAATAACTGGCGCCCAATATAAATTCGAGTCACAAAGTTTAAAAGATTTAACCTAATTTAAGATTTTTTATTATACTAAAAGATTGTCGTTGCCATTGGGTGCGACCTGAGATCATCCGCATCACAAAGCACTTATAGCAGACTGATTTGAATGAAACTTGGCAGTAATTATGTGTACATCAAAACATATTTGACAGATAGTACAACTTTTATTTTCCACCCTTATAATGGGTAAAACAACCTCCAGGCGTATATACCCCTAACACAAAATCTAGCTTAAATTTGAAAATAAATTACTTTTAATGAAGACATAATTTATTCTTATTAAATAATACAATAAAAAGAAGTTTTGGAAACACATGATATTAACCTTCGAGCTGTAAACGGGGGTCTAATAGACCCAGACGAAATTTACAGCGTCGGTTACTCCAAAAGTAGAAGAAGTTCCCAGCTCTATCCCTACCCTAAAAAAATTGTACGTAGGTAGAGAATCGAAGGGCCAAGTGACAACAGTTCAGTGCTAGTTTAACCAGCGCAGTAAACGGTTGAACCTCACGTTGGGTTTGAGACCCCCGTTTACAGTATACGTGTACTTTTTGTGGAGGTAAATAAAAATTCTTTTATCCATTTTTTGCGTTATTTCGACCCTATTTTACCGTATATAAAGTTTTATACGATTTTATAATATTTAAAATATTTTTCAGTAGCATTGGAAATGGCGCAACATAGCGCGGAGGATGTCGCATGGTATTCAGGCAACATCAGAGAATTAAATCCTGCAAAGAACTGACTTTGAGTAAGAAGTTTAAGTTGAAGTTGTTTGAGGCTCACCGTGTGTTATTTTGAAATGCTATGAAAATTTAAACGTTAGGTCTTAGTATTTTTTAATTTCACATACTTTGAAAATATTATTCTGACAAAGATGTAAACAATTCCAAGTAATATTTCAAATATTTTAAATTTAAAGACAACTCGCGCACCTTTTTTTAAATTTTAGTTCTGCAAGGCGCTGCTGAAATTATGGATGACAATTATGATTATCTTCTTAATTATTCAAACAGTATGTAAACAAAATGAAGTTACTTGTGAACGAGAGCATAGAGCATATTTATATTAGCAAGTTTTGTGAATGAATTTGATTCTCAAGGAAGCTATTTTCAAATATTAATTTAGAAAAAGTCAAAACATTTGTTCATTTTCCATTGCAGGTCTACTGAATTTTCTGACACCAAAAAATCCTGCAGATTTGAACTCTGCAAATCCAACATCTTCTGATAAAGAAAATGATTCTTATCTATCGAATATGAATGACAGGTCTCTTAGTGGATATAATTACAATGAGAATTCAGAAGTTTTCTCCGATTCTTCAAAATCTACTTTTAACCCTGAGGGTGCACCAAAAGTTCAAACTTCATGTCATGGTAACAATAATAATTAAACGTATAATTCATTTGAGAACATCGAACTACCACCAAGATTTGTTTACTTTCTATTGCAGGTCTCCTGAATTTACTAACTTTAGAAGATCCTACTGATTTAACTCTGAGAATCAAACATCTTCTGACAAAAAAAATAATTCTTATCTATCGAATTTGAATAACAGGTCTCTTGGTGGATGTAATTACAATGAGAATCCAGAATTTTTTTCGATTCTTCAAAATGTACTTTCAACCCTGAGGGTGCACCAGAATTTCAAACTTTATGGCGTGATAATAATAATTATACGTACAATACATTTGAGGACATCGAACCACCACACATCGTGCAGTGTCAGTTGCAAAATTATGATTGTTCCTCTTGTGCAGCGAGTAAAACAACACAGGCTACTACGTTATTTTCTGATCATGAAAATACTTACACCTTATATAATAATATGAGTCATGAATATTGCTCTTCTGACATGCAGAATCACTCATATTATATGCATAATTCAGGGTATGACGGCAATTATAAGTATCCAGAAGCCAGTTCGTCTATGCAGGGACTTGAAAACTCTTTGCCTAATGAATTTGGACTAGAAAGCGAGATGGAAAATATAAACTCATAAGCGTGTAACAATTTCAAGGGTTCAAATATAATAATTTTAAGCTTTAATATTAAATAAGTAAAGCTCTATCAATATTTCATCTGAGGAAAATTTATCAACTCCAAATCCTCTAACTTCTTTATTTTAAAGTGGCCTTCACCCTCTTATAGGTTTGGCCGTGCCAAAATTGTTACTTAAATTTAAGACCTGAGGGTAGTGAGAAATAGACACAGTTACCAACAATAACTAGTTTATTCAACAGTAACAAAAAATAGAATGAACTTGTAATCTCGACGGTCACGGAATGACTCTATATAATCCAAAATATTCAGAGTTCCATCATGACTCGATATAAACTAAAGATTTCATCGTGACCGACTGAGTCACAAGTTTAACAAAAATTATCAAAAACAAGTAGGATTGTTGGACTTAGCTCTTTATAATTCAACAATAGTAAATAACGTTGGCGGTTCATCTTCCGGCTTTATTTACAAACTTCAACTTTGCGGTTAATAGAAAATATTCTAAGTCAGACTCTCATTTTGACGATTTCGATATCAATTATTCCTTCGCGGTCTCTTACAATATTAATATTATTCAGACAGTTAGTGCTGCATGTCGTTTGCGACTCTACTTGAAAATATTAAGTACTTCTGATATACTACAAATTGACTAAGATTTATAATTGTCTAAATTCTGAGCTTACAATATTATAAAAGTTTATTTTGCAAGTCAATAACTTTGCTCAGAATTTTACATTTAATTGATAAAGAATTTATTATTCGCGACGCAAAAGAGTTAACCGGCCTAACCGTGAAATGGCAAATAAAAACTTTCAAACAATTTTTGACTGCCTGGTACAGCGAGCGTCGAAAATTTACGAAGAGAAAAATACAAGCTGCCTGGTACAGCGAACGCTTGCATTAAAAAATTGTGACACAAACTGCCTGGTACAGCGAACGTTTATATCAGAATTTTGAAAAATACAAGCTGCCTGGAACAGCGAGCGCTTGTACTAATAATTTTGACATAAACTGACTGGTACAGCGAACGTTTATGTCAGAATTTTGAAAAATACAAGCTGCCTGGAACAGCGAGCGCTTGTACTAATAATTTTGACATAAACTGCCTGGTACAGCGAACGTTTATGCCAAAATTAGAGAAATGCAATAAAAAATACAAAAATATACAGGAATGTCCAAAAAAGGAACCCCACAGTCTGCAACAGTGTTCGTTGGGTTCTTTTATACGAGAAATATTTACCAGTCCTTTGAGAGCCGCTGCAGATTGAGTACCGCTGACCCGGAGAGCCGTCGCACCGTAGGGTAGAATACTCGGCGATGATAGATCCAGAACTGGATGATCCGACAAAGGATGACCCGACAATGGATGATGCCTGAGTCCGCGCGCCCGAATATACGAGGGTCATTTGAAAAATTTCCGGCCTTACCGGCAAAAAGTCATGGTGCACTAAAGTTCTCTTGCCAACCAATAAACAGCCTTTACATATGTATGCCATAAAAATTTCAAGTCATTCCGATCAGTACAAAACACATGGTACCCTTCCAAAGTTG
>JAUESH010009978.1:0-15933 GCA_032275165.1 Synergus magnus
TAGTGAAAGTAGCCTTCTGGTTTGGCTTCGTTGGGTAGCTTTTCGATATCGCATTTTATTTCTTGAAGTGCGATAATGTCTAGATTTTCTTCAATTAGATAGTTAAAACCTCCCTTTTTAATAACTGCTCGGATGCTCGACACATTCCAGGAGCATATCTTCAATAGATCTGAAGCCTTTGCTTTCGGTACGTCGGATGTAGGAGAGTTGTCGATATAAGGAAGTTCAATGTTTATTAAGGAGTTAGGAAATGAAGTTGGACTCTTTTCGGCTTTTTCGTTAAAACCGGATTGTTGGAGCCTTCGTGGATTCATTCCCATTTTGTTTTTAAAGGACCCATTGTTTTCTTCTCCATTGGATCTTGTATTTGTGTTCGGGAAAGGGATGGATCTTGCTTCTGGGCCCATCGCAGGGGCTGGGGTGGATTACAAATCGCTTGTTATGATTTGTTTCCCTAGGATCGGTGAACTTGTGGCAGATTCACTCTCTTCTGGTAGGTTAAACCTAACTGTACTCCTTCGGGGTGCACCGGAATTTTTTGAAAAAGGAGGCGGGGAAGTAAGACTAGATTGATGGTCGTCCTCGTTTGGCGATTCCTTTTGTTCTTGGTCTGTCCTCTGATTTAGTTGCTTCTCATAGGTTTCAAGGAAGTTTTTAACTCTATCCGAGAAGGTATCATCGTCGTATTCTTCGCAAGGATCGAGATCTTCTAGTTGCTGAAGCAACTCTTCATCCTCTTCTCCCTCAGAAACGTGTGTGCATGGAAGTTGAACACTATCTTCCATTCCCTCGTGATCCCAAGTTAATGTTTGGTGACCAAGGTTAAAGCTGTCTAACTCCCTTTCTTGGATAGGTTTATCAAATTTGGAGTAGGATTTGTGAAGATCTTGTTTCAAATTTTCCATTTTAGTCGAAGGATTTTTATTAGCTTCTTCATCTGTTTCCTCGTCATCGCTGGACATGGCCGGTGGTACCACATTCACGATCATTTGCTCGGGAGCGGAAATTCTTTCTTCTACATCGGAGGTTGATAATTTATCAACGCCCTCTTTCGCAGGTTGGTCGGCCATTTCATTTCCATAAATGCCTTGGTGACTCGGGACGTGCTCCCAGAATACCTCCAGGGGTGCAAGTGCAGATTTCATTTCCTCCAATTCAATTCGATTTTTAACTGGTTTATTTTCATATGTTTTTCAGTCGTTTTGTTCCCATCTGGTCATCCATTCGGTAGCACTTTTAATCAAGAATTTGGAATCCGTTTTAATTCTTAATTTTTTAATTCCAGCTTCGTGTGCCTTTTGACCCGCGACGGTTGCTGCTTCGATTTCCGCCGAGGTATTCATCTAGCGGCCCTTGGATGCTCGAGAGGTATTTAAGGGATGATCAGTTCCGAACCAGATACCTATCCCTGCTCGAGGCTCACCATTTTCATCGTAGATGGACGCACCATCGACATACACATCAGTGAAAGTGTCCGGAGACTAGGGGAACCAAGGATTTGGTTTTTGAATTCGAGGGGGTGCGCTTTTAGGGACGGTTTCGTCTATTTTAGGTACCAATGTAGGTTTTAGGCTAGGAAGGACGCTGCGTGTTTTTCGAAACACAGGGGGGACAGAGTCCTTTTCGTCGTAGTCGCTCGAGGGTGGGTCATTTGAGGAAGACTCACTTGAGAAGTCACTAGAGGGGGAAGGAGCATTGTTCGTTCCTCTACGTCTAACTAATATTTTTCCTATTGTGCTTTCCTCGAGTTCTGCGGGTTTTAGCGCTACAGGAGGTTTATAGACTTCGTCGGGGTTTTCCTGAATTGGGTCCTGGATCGGATTTTTCCTAGATCTTCCAGGATGTTTAGGGGGGGCTCCTGTAGACGTCGTAGGGGTTGTAATTTTAGATTTAGTTGGTTTAAAACTAGTCGTTCTTGATACGGCCGGTTTTCCTTTTTCGGATTGAACCGTTTTCCTAGGTCGTTCAACGCGTCCTGAGGTTTCCGAAGGTTGGAGTGTAGGTCTACTCTTACTAGAACTACTTCCAGAGGCGGCTGAACATGTTAGAACCAACACTTTATTGGGACTTTTCTTCAAACCGGATTCCGCCAATTTTGCAATTAGGTCAGAATTCCTTTAGAGAGAGGTGGAGTTAAAAGAAGTGTCAGAATCATGGGGATCTTCAGCCTCAAGTGGGTGTATAGTCTCATTCTCGGACTTCGGATTCCGTGAGAGGGCTTCCACACCTCTGTTCAACTTTCCTTGTTTGTATTCGAATCTATATTGGTAGTTACGGAGCCTGTGTCTCCAGTGCAGAAGTCGTGCCCCAGGATTCTTGATGTAATTCATCCAATGAACGGGCTCATGATCGCAAGCCAATATAAATTCTCGACGGTAAAGGTATGGTCTGAAATTTTCAAATGCTTGTACTATGGCAAGACATTCTTTTTCTTCTTGAGGATACCTCTTTTCACAGTCATTCATTATTTTGGAGAAATATGCAACGGGCATATCCATATCATCCTTATCTTGGGTTAGCATTGCTCCTACGGCGTACTCTGAGGCATCAGTAGTGAGCTTGAAGATTTTTTCGAAGTCTGGATACTGAAGGATGGGTTCACTGCATAGGTATTCACACAGTTGTTTGAAGATAGACCTAAGAGTTGTCTGACTGCCCGAACCGTGGTGGGGGTCGGGAAGTTTTTATTGGTTTCGATTTTTGCCGGAATAGGATTCAAACCTTTGTTGCTGATTATGTGTCCTAAATAGGCCACTTCATTTTGCAAGAATTCACACTTGTCTGGCTGTAATTTTAAGTTTGCTGCTCGAAGTCTAGCAAACAATTTTCTTGCCCTCATATCGTGTTCCTTTATGTCTTTAGTATGGATAACGATATCGTCCAGATAAATGAACGCTTCCGTCCCATGCATCCTTTCCAAAACGGTATCCATCAGGCGTTGAAAGGTCGCAGGGACATCTTTTATTCCCATGGGCATTCGTAGGTATTCAAAATGTCCACGGGGTGTTGAGAAGGCGGTTTTAAAACGATACTCGGGGTGGGTTTCTACTTGATGGAAACCACTGGCCAAATCAAATACTGAAAAGTATTGAGCGTTTCCCAAGTGATCGAGAATTTCTGTTATATTGGGTAAGGGATACGCATCTCCGATGACCTTTTCGTTAAGGGCTCTAAAATCTATGACAACTCTCCATTTTCTTTCGCCAGATCCGTCAAGCTTTTTCGGGACGATCCAAATAGGGGAGCTGTAGGGTGATTTAGAGTCTCCTATTATGCCGCTATCATATTGCTTTTTTAATTGTATGTCCACTTGTTCTGCAGCTTCATGAGGGTATCGATATTGCTTCCTCACGACTACTTCATCGTCGATGGTAGGGATTCGATGCTGTATTAGGTGAGTGGTAGTAAGTTTTTCACCATTGATGTGGAAAATATCGGCAAAACCTTCGATCCATCCGAGGATGCACCCTTTTTCTTCTGGGCTCAGTTTGTCGATTCTGAGACTTTCCTGAACCCTTTTGATTCGGTTACCATAGTTGCCTTCAACAATTCCGCGTGGGTCCTTTACCAAATATTCGGCTTCCGAAGTATTGGATCCTTCGTCGTCGAATTTGTTGAAATCATATGGTAAAACTTCTTGAGGCGGAACTTTTAGTTCAACGTCCTCTTCTAGAGTATTTATGGCCAGTTCACGACATTGACCATCCTGAATAGAGACTGTTGCTTCTCCCAGATATAGACCTGCAGGGCTGTCAATTCTAGGTAATTATCCTTCCTCGAATTCTGGATTAGCTACGTCTAATGTTATGGGTTGTTGGACCCTTGCCTTTATTTTTAAGAGCCGGCGGAAGGGCTTTATTGGTGATTTAACCAGCTTCCTTGCTTCCAGCGATTCTTCGTCGATAAAGGGTATTGGTCTGATAGGGTTGGAATTCGTCACCATCGTATTATGCCGAAATGACATCTCGGCTTGTTCTTGCCGTAGATACGGTCTTCCGAGAATTCCGTCAGGAGAAATTGGAAATTCATTACTTACAATGTGAAATTCCACGGGGGTATTGAATAGTGATATTTTCAGTGTCCCAATAGTTTTCACAGGATCCATTGTTATCCCTCTTAAGGTACCTGATCCGTCGGGTTGATATTCCAGATCCTGGCGTAGGGCTTGGGTCTTAATTAGATTAACATCGGATCCAGGGTCTACAAGGAGATTGGCCTTTAGGTTCCTAAACTCTGGTGCGCTAAGGGAAACTACTGGTGAGGCTCCTACTTCAGATCGCGTTCGTAGAACCCGATAATGTTTTCCTGAAACGTCACTTGCTTCTAAGGACGCTCCTGAGGGTTGGCTGGACTCGTTGCCGCATCTGAGCGACGAGTCTGTTGAGAGTTTAAATCGCCCGTTGGTCCAGGCGATGTTGACCTAGGGGGCGTTCTTGACCTTGAAGAGTTCCCCTGTCCTTGCCAGGATACATTAGATCCTTGAGTGTAAGGTTCTAGGACGTATTGGTATGGGAACTGATTTGAGAGCTGCTGTGGAAAGGACACTGGAATGGCGTTCGGGAATTGACTCTGAATGGTCTGAGAGGTTGTTTTAACTCCTTCGGGTTCCCTTTTATCATGCTGTTTAGAATAAGGGCTTGGCGAACGACGTCGTTCATGTATGTCTTCCCTTGGGCGCGAGATATGATAAGAAGCGTGTTGCTTCTTAGCCCTTTCCGCTTGGTACTGCCTCTCTTCTATATGAAGGGCATGTTCCAGGGCTTCGCTAAGGTTCCTTGGATTTCGTGTATCTACGAAGGTGGACATTTCATCCGGCAGGCCCTTAATAAATGCGTCGAGCGCCCAGTCAATGACCGGCTTCATCATGATCACACTTTCTTTAATTTCGTCGGGGGTGTTTTCATTATAAACACGGGGGTATTTTTCCTCGACCGCGTTCCTTGCTCCGCTGAGCAGCCCTTGTACTCGGTCGTAGTAATTACTGACCGTTTCTGTTTGGTACATTCGAAGATTCACGATGTTTTTGAAATACTACTGGTATTTCTTGGTTGGTGCAAATCGCTTTGTTAAATATGCGATTAGGTCCTTGACCTTGTTGAAGGTTTTATCCCTCACGCTTTCGCGAGCGACTCCCTTAAGCTTACTCAGGACGATTTTAATAAATCCTGGTTCAGAGGCCTCAGTGATATACACTGCGCCATTCGCGATGTCTGGAAGAAAATCCTTTAATTTCGGGTTTTTACGGTCAAAGGTTGGAATATGACACGTACTTTGCTGTAGGGTCATGCATTCCAAAACACTGGCCATCACATTCGCCGATAAATCGGCGTTTGTCGTTAGATTAGGGACCGTGATATTAGGGTGCATCCCGGAGATGGAATTTTCTCCGTGGTTGTTTTCACCCTTAGTGGGATTACTCATTTAAAAAAAAAAAATTTAAGTGGGGGGGGGGTATTAAACAGAAAAATTTATTTTTCGGATTACTGTTCTAATAATGCGTTCAGTGACTGAATGACGTCGTCAAGTGCCTCATTAAAATCAGCGCATTCATTGCAGTTTTTTGGGTTCACACAAGGTTGGGGTGCACTAGGGGTGACTGGCTCGCTTTGTGCGACTAAGTCTCTCGCGATTGCCCGTGCGTACCTTTCGCGAACCTTTCTACCTGCACGATGCTTTCGTTTGTAGGCAATGACGCCGCTTGTGCCCGAATACATTTAACACTATACTCACAATTTTTATTTAAAATATTGTCAAACAATTCACAATGCAGTGCAGTAACTAATTTCAGATTCATTTATTGGCAAAATAATTTTATTAGGCCAGTGTAGGCCATAGTGAAATTTAATCCAACACCTTTAGATTCTTCTATTACTAATTTGATAATAGAACATCAGAATT
The DNA here is from genome assembly GCA_032275165.1 of Synergus magnus. Lineage (NCBI taxonomy): Eukaryota > Metazoa > Arthropoda > Insecta > Hymenoptera > Cynipidae > Synergus > Synergus magnus. The sequence goes on from JAUESH010009978.1 coordinate 5,899, forward strand.
GAAATTTGAAATTAGAGTTTTAACTGTTGGTTAATTAATTTATTAGGCCAGTGTAGGCCATAATAAAATAACATCCAATCAGATTCATTCAAGGATCATCAGTTCGATTTCCCGATTGGTTTCACGATCGTTTTGGAAATCTATAGTTTCCGCGTCTGAATCGACGTGTTCGTTTATGAAATTACGCTCTTCTGCAATTGCGACCCGTCTCTCTTCGAGGGCCTGTTCTAGGGGTGGGTCCATAGTGATGACTTCCACCGTAGTTTCGTTTACTATTGGGGCTAAACTCCACACTGCCAAGGGTCGAATCATCGGGTGGCGCACTCCGAGGGGGTAGGGTTCCTTTTCTAAGGAACTTAGGCGGCGCTAAGGCCGGCAGAACGCTACGAGATTTTCTGAACACGGGAGGATCAGAAGGCTCGTCAGTTTCGTTCTCTGTGGAGAGATCTTCCGATGAAGGGGAAGTTTTACGGGGGGGAGTGGCGGAACTTCTTTCCGACGCCTGGATAGTCGGGTAGCTATTCCGCTATCGTCCGGGGTGGGCATTTTTGTTCTTAGTGGAGGGACGTATTCGTCGTCGATATCTTTGTCTTCTGACATTCTCAACCTTCCTCGTGACCTTGGCTCGGTTCCAGTGGGAAGACTAGGTTTGGGTATTGCTCCTCTGCTAGGGACTGTCCTGGGAATAGAAGGCTTATCTTTTAATTTGGGCTGGAGTCTGGTACTCGAAGAAGGCTTTTTCAAAATAGAGGTTAATCCTTGTTCGGGTTTTTGGTCCAATTTTGCGGGGTCCTCTAGCTGTATCTTTTTTCGGAACCTAGTGGTTCGTTCCGATGCGCTGGTCAATTTTAAGGAGTCATCCGAAGGGGGTACCTTTCCTCTAGATATAGGTAAAGCCCTTTTTGGGATTGACCGCACGTGAATAGCCAGCACGCGGGAGAAGGATCCTTCCTTTTCTGCAGGGGGGTCGATGGGGGAGGACTCACAGGAGTCCGAAGAATCCGCCTCGGAATCTTCCTTTTCAGTACAGGAAGAATCCTCGGAATCGCAAAGATCGCTAGATTCCTCGCTTCCGCTTTTCCTAACAGGGTTTTAAGAGAGGGCTTCCACTCCCTTATTCAATTTACCTTTTTTATATTCGTAATTAAATTGGTAATCCTTTAGTTTTAGACGCAATTTGATTAACATAGATCCTCGATTCTCGATGTAAGTCATTCAATGTACGGGTTCGTGATCACAAGCCAGGATAAATTCTCTATCATAGAGATAAGGCCTGAAATTTTCTACCGCTTGGAGGATAGCTAGGCATTCCTTTTCTGATTTTTCGTAGTTCTGTTCGCGCTCGTTCATCATTTTCGAGAAATATGCTATCGGCATATCTACTTTCTCCTTTTCTTGAGAGAGCACGGCTCCTACGGCAAAATCAGATGCATCTGTCGTTAGTTTAAAAGTCCTTTTGAAATCAGGATACTGCAGAATTGGACCCTTAGTGAGGTACCTGCGAAGTTTTCGAAAACTTCAAATTTTCGGAGCATCCCAAACAAATGGTACGTCCTTTTTTAGTAGGTCGGTCAGGGGTTTGACTAATTTGGCATAATCCTTGATGAAGCTTCAAAAATATCCAGACAGTCCTAGAAACTGCCGAACATTTTTTACATTTTTGGGCCTTGGGAAATTTTTAATAGCCTCGATTTTTGCTGGGTTCGGTCGCACGCCGTCTCGGCCCACTATATGGCCTAGATAGGCTACTTCAATGCGAAGGAAATCGCATTTATCGGGCTGTAATTTTAAATTTGCGTCTCGAAGTCGGCTGAATAGCAGCTTAACCTTGGCCTCGTGTTCTTCTAGGGTCTCAGAGTGGATGACCATGTCCTCTAAATAGACAAAGGCCTCTGACCCGTACATTCCTGCCAATACATTGTCCATCAGCCGTTGGAAAGTAGCTGGGTTATTTTTAATGCCCATAGGCATTCTCAGCTACTCGAAATGTCCTCTGGGGGTTGTAAATGCTGATTTGGCTCGGTCGTTTGGGTGAGTCTCTACTTGATGAAATCCACTGGCCAAATCGAAGACAGAAAAATACTGGGCCGATCCTAAATGGTCCAAGATATCTGTTATATTAGGCAAGGGGTAAGCATCGCCGATGCTATATGGGGAATTATATTTTTGAATTAACCCACTATTTAATTGTTTTTCTATCTGGGCATTTACATTCTCGGAAGTAGCGTGAGGATGTCTATAGGGTTTTTTTGAGATGACCTTGTCATCTATAGTAGGAATTCGATGTTGGATTAAATGGGTACAGCTGAGTTGTTCTCCGTTTAGGTGGAAAATGTCGGAAAACTCTTCCGCCCATTTGTATACATATTCTTTTTCCTCTTCGGTCAAATGAGAGACGTGTAAGGCCCTTTTCACTCTCTCTGTTCGATCTGAAAGCGGATCAGATGGTTCTTCCGGGAAATCTGATTGAGAATCTTCGGATTAAAATTCGGCTGAATTTCCTCCGGGAAATTCATAGGCTTCATAAGGGAAAATCTCTTGAGGTGGTGCTTCGAAATCAATGTCTTTCTCTGTAGTGTTTATTGCCATTACATGGCACACCCCTTCATTAACTGTCACAGCAGCTTCTCCTAAATACACCCCTTTGGGGGTTTTTAATTTAGGTAAATATCCTTCAGATATTTCTGGGGTGGTTACTTCGATCGGGACAACTTGACTAGACCTAGCCATTATTTTTAGCACTCTGCGAAAAGGTTTTATTTTGCTTTTTAAGGTTTTCATTGCCTTTTGGGATTCCTCATCCACGAATCCTATGGGTGTGACGGGTCTTGATCCCGTAACCATAGTATTGTGCCTAAAAGAAAGCTCTGCCTGTTCCTGTCGAAGATAGGATCTTCCTAATATTCCTTCGCTCGACACAGGGAATGAATCCTTTACCTGATGGCATTCCACAGGCTCGTCCAAGATTTCAATGATAAGTGATCCTATAATTCTCACAGGGTGGTTAGTTATCCCCCCGAGTAATACCGTATTGGCAGGGTCAAATATAGTGTCTAATAATTATTCTTACGACTGGGGAGTCTTTTGACTCTCGCCCTGTACGAAAGATCCTATGGAGTTCTCAGCTTTGGAGTAAGAAGGGAAAGGCGCAGCCTGGATGGGAGCCTGTTGTTGGTTAGGAAGCATGGCACCAAAAGTCACCACCTTTGTGGTTACTATTTTATCAGTAACCTCTCTGACATCCATTTGCCTGGAGTATTGGCTCGGGGGGCGGCTTTCCTCATCTTGTCTGGCCATATAAAAGGTAGAGGCCATAGCTTTGGCCTTTTCACTGTAGGCCAATCGTTCTTCAATGTGCAGAGCATATTCCATTGCCTCTGTTAGATTCTTCGGGTTTCTGGTATCCACAAATATGGTATATTATAGGTGCTACTTTGCAGGGTCATATTTTGCAAAAGGGAGTTCATAATTATGCTAGCATCCATTAGATTCACAGGATTCTTAGTAGCATTTGTAGGTTGGGACTCGTTGGATCCTCCAGCTTCACTGCTATCATCCTGTGCGTGGGAAAATTCATCGCCTTGATTGCTCATTCTTCCGATTTTATTTTGAAAAATTTTGAAATAATTCGGTAAAAATTAAGTTTATAAATTTAGTTGGCAATTATAGGCCACACCGAATTTATTCGTGACAAGATTGGGTTCGAAAGGGTCACTATGATTGCAACAACATCGATGATAACATCTACATTAATTATAATAATTATAATAATATTTATAGAAATAACCACAATGTTCATACAAAAATATTCATTAAGTATTTTATCAAGGTATTGAACCTCAATAATCTTTATTAAATGTCAGAATAGGGAAATATATGGGTCAGTAGTTTTATTTTGCTCGCAAGTAGGGCAATGCTCGCAAGGCCGGGTGTCGAATTCGCGTAAAGCTGCGATACGGCGAGAATCAGCCGGTTCCTTGTGTGGGGAACGTTGACCCAGCTCGAGTGACAAAGCCGCGCTTGCTTACCTGCAATTAGCGCAACCAAGTCGCGAGCTCAATCCGCTGGCCGCTGCTATATTATGCGTGTTTGGCACTAATCAAATTTTTATTACTCGAATACAGTTTTAACTTATTCATTAGCACAATCGACCAAAGTCAGTGGGTCACCTACTGAAATAAGTAGGATTATGATTCGTTTTTAAATTTCCCGATTGGAATAGACACGGGATAATTTTCAAAGGATCAAAGAATTAATTAAGCCCTGACTCGGAAAATATTGTTTCCGCGTCAGAAATGTCAGAATTGGAAACGTCAGAATCAGTTAGATTCACGATTTCCATGGCATTTTGCGCGGGAACTCGGACTGCACGACGGGGATGATTTTCCTGCAAGAAAGCCGCTCTTCTCTGCTCTAATGCCTGCTCGATAGGTATATCAAGAATGGTTATTACTTCAACATTTACTGGCGCTGGGCCGGCTGCTTGATTTTCTTCAATGACAGGTCGAATCGTCGTTTTGACGGCTAAAACGGGAATTACCTTCTTCACGGGTTTTACTAAGTTATTATAAATTAATGAACTGGCAGAAATCGGTTTCACTTTTTTATTAGATTTCTTTGCTTGCCATCTTTTCCCTTTATTTGCATTAGGGATTTCAGACGATTTTGGGTTTATTTTAGGCATTGGGGAGGCGAAAGAGAGCTCAATCACAACTCCACTCTGAAACGTGTAGTGTGAGAGAGTTACAAGAAGTTAAAATAGTTAATTAATTAAGAGAATAAATAAACATTAGAAATTCTGCTCCTTTCTATTTGAAAAGGTTAGTTACTCAGACGCTACCGGCCCTGAAGGTGCTTTCGCAATCTAGAATAGGGTCTAGATAAGGACCTGCGCGGAAGAGCTGCAAAATTTACAATATCAATTTCTCAATTGCTATTGCAAATTTCGCGTCACCAGTTTCTTCAAAGGACAGGGGTGAATATTTGGGAAATGTGAAATTCGTAAGAGCCACAGACGCCACCGACCCTGGGTCGCTTTCGCGAATCTAGGACAGAATCTAGATCAGAATCTGCGCGGAAGGGCTGCTCAAGATTTGGATTATCAATAATAATATTGATAAACGAAATCTCGCTTCCTTACTTTAAAGAAACAGGTCGATTAACTCAGACGCCACCGACCCCACGTTGCTTTCGCAATTCTAGAACTTAATCTAGAGTGGAATCTGCGCGGAAGAGCCGTGAAATTTATGATTTTAATTTTTCAATTTAGAATCATAAATAAACTTCATTGACCTTTTTCAAAGGAGGATTTATTTAAGGAATTGGGACCACACCAGATTTTATTTCACAAGGCAGAAAATAAATTAAGGTTAAAACGAGCATCTGACAATTCTTCTGATTTTGAGAAAAATAATTAAATGTCAAATAACAATCCCGGTCTTTCCGTCAAACGACGAATATTCAATAGTATTTGATTATAATTCGAATAAAAAGATAAGAATGGGTCAAGCACTTGAGCTAAAGAAATTCAACTGTCATGCTTGCAAAATGCTTTCAAATTCAGGTATCCTGTTCTTGCGAAATCACGATGCGACGGCCGTCGGTCGGCTCGTCATGAAAGAAATGTGCGGCCGCCAAATGCGACTGAATTTTATGTTTTCCGTCGGCAAAAATTTCTTGCTTCTCTTAAAGAGAATTTTCTGAAATAATTTGATTAACTAAAGTAAATCAGAAAGGACATTTTCAGTTTATTGCTCGTGTCTTGAAGAGTAGTTTAACTCGTCAGCAAGTTCACACAGAATCACGGATAGGTCTTCCAAATTTGAAATTACTTCTTGCAAAGATTGTCGACCACTCTCGTTAGAGGATTCTTCCAGAATCGATCTGAGATTAAATAATTGTTTGGTTATTTCTAAAGCATTCAGCAATAGATCCATCTGGCAAATCTTTAAATTCGACATTTTGCGTGAGGAAATCAGAATACAAAAATTGAGGGAATGTACAGATCATAGACCTTCTTAATTCGTTCTTTTCTCCAACTGTATTACTCAGACAAGTCCCAGCAAAATTAATCCTGGAATTCCTAGAACTCCATCTAAGGGGAAAGGAGTCAGGGCAGAACTAATTTTAAAGGTAAGGACTTGGCCTTGATAAGGTAGCTTCATCTCACCAATAGAGACAGATTGGCCGTTATTAAATATATCTATGATCGAACGATCAATTGCATCTAATTCGCTCAAAGAAGTCTCATTAATAAAATTAAAAGGGCTATCTAAATTGACGTTAAAAACATCATTTCCATTCATCGAAACAGGCAAGTTTAAAGAGACAGTTTCCGGAACTTTGGGAAACTGAGGGTGGAAAAATTCGGAAACAAAAGGCGGCATGAAATCGAACAAATCCTTTAGCATGAAGGGCCTCTTTTGGCAACCTTGCTCAATTTCATGAGAGCTTCAGCCTGGTTTAACGAGGCTTTATAATATTCCTGAAATTCCTTAAGGTCTGTCAAAGGTTTATACACAAAATCTGAATCAAAATCCACCAATCAAAATACTGACTCCGGTTTTTGTGTAACGTTAGAAGTGGATGGTTCAATAGTTGCAGAGGACTCAAGATTAGATTGTGCCTTAGTCGCTTCGAGAAGGGCCCGGTAAATCATGCGCTTCACAAAAGTTGCACGAAATTGCTTACCAGCACAGTGTTTATTTTTGCGTCTGGGGTTGCTAATTGGGTAGATTTCAGACATTGCCTAACATTTTATCATCAGAATTTCTCACTTAATAATCCAAATTTCTGTCAAAAATTTTATCTAAAATAATCTCGTATTCAATTTATTTAAGGCATAAAATTCTAGATAATTTTACACTAAAATAGGGCAACAAATAGAACAATTAATATGGAGGTAATAACTGTCAACAATGAAATAATTCCCACAAGTAAAATTTTTGAAAGTAAAAGTAGAAATTTTCTTAAAAATCACAGGTAGAAATTTTTAAAAGTCGCCAGTAGCGAAGCCGATGGTAAAAACGCGGTGATTTTTATCCCACCGCTGCCACCATCTTTCTGTGACGAACCAGTTAAATAATTTTTGTGTTCCGTGTCCAAAAGTAGATTTAAAATTTTTAGCTAGTCGGAGAGTTACGAGAAAAGAAAGGAATTGAAGAAAAATTGGTATTTTAAAATTCAATCCTTTAATTATTTTGTGGGACCGTAAATAACCTATCCTCATCCGAGGATGATTTGCATCTTATGGGAATTAAATAAAAGGACTATAGGAATTACAATAAGAACAATCTTATATTCTGTCAACCCCCTATTACAACAAATGTTAATTTTCCCTTGTCGCAAGAATTAGGTCAATAAACATTGTCGACTAGTTATAGTCGAGACATGATGCAATTTAAGATTAAGAGAAATAACATTGTCATAGCAGATGGAAAAGAAATAACAAATAAGAAAATTGAAACGATCCTTGTTTTAGCTTACCGCTAGATGTCCTTAAAAAACTACCAGTAGGGATGAAACGAAGAAGCTTAACACTTATCCGATTCGTCCCTATTGGGCTGTACTTGAGTTTTGAGTCATCATCAAGTGATGACTTTTAGTCCCTTAAAATTTATTCGAGCGCACGCACACGAGTCGTTGCACAGACATAAATTCCACTCCCATGCTTCGCCGAAAGTCACTAGAATTACGCGGAAATACCCTCAGATGGCTTCGAACCGGAAGGAGAGAAGGCAATTAAATCCTAACTCTCTTTCACTGGAGATTTCCACGTGATTCCGGATCACAATTTTTAAGAATTCGGATTCCCACTCGTTTTGAGATTCGAGTTTGAATCGGAATTCTCTGCTTTCATAAAATATTGGGTGAGTCGAGGGCAGGGAACCTCAGAAGGAGATCCCTGAACCTGTGAGCCGTTTCCGTACGAGGATACGCGAAGTGCCCTATACGCGACCACCAAATTTTGCTTGCCGAGAAATTAACAAAAAAAAAATGAAATGCGCACCGTTTTGATGCTGTGGATACACTGCCACCAACACTTCACCTTTTTCACTTATAGGAAACACTGAAATAGTGTGGCGGGCGGAATTAAAGTTGAAGTTTTGTCAACCTCCCGGCGGCCTAAAATCTTCCGGGTAAGAACCGTTAAAAACGTATAGCGTTTTGCTATACTGGGTACATTATCACCCCTCCCAGGAGGATTTTATTCTCAAAGCGGACTAAATTTTGAAATTAACGTCTCCTCGTTCGGATCGGACCGGCTTCAGATTCTTTAGGACGACTTTCTGGGTTCCAAATCTGCGCGAATTAAACTCGTTGCGATGCTACTCGGCTTACCCTTAAAACGCGGAGGAAAGAGGAACAACCTGTGGGAAACTGTGCCGAAGAGACCGAATGATTTCTCGAGACGGGCGTCGATTTTCCGAAGTTTTTAAAATCGGGAGACTTCTTAATCCGAATAAAGAAGCTCGTCGAACTGCCTTGATCATTTTTGCACGATGCCCGTCGTAGGTACGATTTCGGTAGGTTTGGAGGGAAATTTTGATGTGTCAGGAAATTTTGATTGGTGAAAGTGATGTGGCGCTACTTGAGAAATCAGGGGGCAAGAAACTTCTGGGCGATGTTTTTGTCGATTGCGCAAATTGCCTGCAATTCGCAACACCAATCGATATTGGCTTAAAAGCATTTTTGCAATTTCTATTTTTCAATTCAACCATAATAAACCTTTTAAATAAAATTCTGCTTATGAACGTAGGTCAGAATTTTAAGATATGAATGCGGAAGGACGAAATGGAGAACGGAAGGTCGTATAGGAGGGACGGGAGGTGAGAATAACCGATAGCGCGCCTCCGAGTTGCATGCATACATTCATGATCGAGCCTAGTGTGCGTGTTTGTCTATGATGGTCAAACGCCCAGCCAACGATGAATCGCTCGAGTCTCGCGACACAGCGCATATGTGTGGGTGCGACCAGCGCGAATGCATATTTCTCTGATTCTCTTTTGTGCCTTTCTTTCGTAGCACACATATCTAATGCTGTAGTAATTAAGCATTTCTAATTCTTAAAAATTAATTATAGTCTATTCTTTGTATTTTATGCCCTGAATTCCTTATAACAATTATTATTTCGGCATTTCTCTTGAAGCATTCTTAATTGCGAAATAATTAGATGTGAAAAATTCGGTTCGCATTCGTGGCTTGCCTTATTTCGACATTATCGAGGTGTCACGGTGACAGCTCGGGTTACTAATGCCGGTGGCCTCAAGGAAATATCTCTTGTTTTATTAACCTTTGATTAGGAATTTTCTTATTGCGAAAATTATCGTTCAGGTTTTGCAATTTTTATTGTAAAAAAAGAATAAAATATTTCCAGAAGGCCGGCACGTAACATTACTCGATCCGATAAATTTAAACCAATGTCTTCTTCTGTATCCATTTCTTCTAGAACATTTAACAGATTTTCATCATCTTCTCCATCGGAGACTGCAGTACATGGGATGACTATTGGCGGAGAGTTTTCCTCCAGCTATTCCTCATGCTGTTCTAAGGATTTATCGAATTTTGAAAAAGAATCGTACAATTCTTTTCGAGAGATAGGTGACTATTTTAATTCATTTTCGTCCTCACTAGTTGAATTGTCTTCGCTTACGTTGACATGAGGATTTACTTCCACAATGATTTTGCTTGAGTCTACAATCATATTTTCTGATCAGGGAGTCTCCGTCTTTTCTGATATTTCAAGTTCTATTTCTTCTTCTCCTTCTTCTTCTTCATCAAGGAGCACTTGCAAATTTCCTCTTAGGGATGCATTTGCAGGTGCACTTAAAGGGTGTGAAGAGGAGAGATCTGTAGGTAGGGGAAGCTGCAAACTTGGAAGTACGCTTCTTCGTTGTCGTAGAAGAGGAGGTGGAATGTTTGAATCGTCTTCTTCTGAGAATGAATCATCCGTAGAAGATTCTTCTACATACGGGCTTTTACTTGGAATCAGTCCAGTAGCTTTTTCTTCATCTCTACGACGCAATAATCGCTTAC
>JAUESH010010020.1:0-15916 GCA_032275165.1 Synergus magnus
GATTTCGATGCATAAATATACTTCACAAAAACATAATCCATCATACTGGCTATTTGTTGCAAATATTTGTTTATAACGAATAACTTGACATATCAGCGAATTTTTTTTCTTCCACCGACCCTTTTGCATCAAACTTGAGGCCTGATGCCACTGAGAAAAATTTTCACAGAGAATTAAAAAAAAAATTCAAAAAATCAACATTTTTTCGCTATTTGCAGCTCTATAAAAATTAAAAAAAAAAAAAATTAAAAATCGGCCTCGACAAATTTCTTAAGAATTTAATGCTGAATCTTTTCAAAAAAAAAATTGAAAATCAATGAAGAATTGTGACCTACAGGTTATTTTACACATCGATTTTTCATTTCGCCCCACTGTGTAGTTGTGTACAAGATGGGAATTATTAACCATACATTTCGACATTGCTGACTCCCGATCAAAAGCGCAACCGAAAAGACGTTTCAGCGCAGTGTTTGACGAAGTTTAGTTGGAAGTCTTAGGACTTTTTATGATGATCGTAAACAAAACCTGGATTCACCACTACATAACCAAGACAAAGAAGCAGTCAAAGCAGTGACTAGTCCGGCGAAAGTGCACCAAAGAAGGCTAAAATAGTTTTGTAAGCTGTGATGGTAATAGGCACAATCTTTTGGGATTCTCAAGGAATTACTATTATCTATTATTGGGAGAAGGGTAAAATTATAACAGTTTACTCTTGCTTCACGCAAAACCTACTTTTATTTTATTATTGAACACAAGAAAAACAAGGAAATAGAGAGTTTACTTACGTTTTGTATTTCTCTCCAGATCACTCCGTGAAGGTAACTCGTGAAGGTAGACCTCCGTGGGGTAATCTGATCATGGGTCCAACATGGACTAGAGCCTCTAAACTTGTTTCCCCCCCGGGTCCTGGCCCGCTCCCCTAGCCTATACAGAAATGGCGCCGTTTTCAAAAACACTCTGGGTCATTTTGACACCCGTGGGATTACTGAGGGCAGGTGAAGTCAATAACGACGACCAGAAATGCATAAGAAACAAATCTATTTGATAACAATACTCTCACGAGTTAGAGCATTATACATTGCGTGCCATCCAAAAGTGGGGATTAGAATGGCCAATCAGGATTTAACATGACGTCATGTGTGATGTCCAGTGTTTTTCAAATGTGTATAAATGGACGTCGCGCATTGTGAGGTTATTTTGTGTTGCTTCAGCTGTAAGTTTTCATTATATTATTTTAATTTCTTTGAAGTACAGAAAGATACAGTTATTAAACAAACGTTAATTATGAATTAAACGTTCTTTTAATAACTGTAACTTTCTGTACTTCCAGGAAATTAATATAATGAAAACTTACCGCTGAAGTAATACATCAAACGTCAAAAAATGCACAAAATCTGTTTAGAAACATTTGAAAAACACGTCACGCATGACGTCATGCTGAATCCTGACTGGTCACTGTAATCACGCCTCGCTTGGCTTTGGTAGCGCCTGCGTCCCTCGGACAAGTTACAAGGTTCGGTCCACTAGGGCCGAACCTATGGGGGGTTCATTTGTAACACCGTTACAAAATAAAGATGAATTTTGCAAGAAAATTTTGCTTTCTTATTTTACTTATCGAGCAACCCTTGAATGTAATGGCGATTACATATCTATGAGCAATAAAGGGGAACTAAGTTCACTCCAGAGGCAGAAGAAATGGCTCTACGAGTATTCATACCTGTGTTATATAAAATTGTAATGCTAATTTTTAGTTAAATATGAAGTTCAGTGGTCACTTTGAATTAGCTCGTATGATGGTGGACGTTTGCCTCGTTACGCGTCGATCGATAACGCGCTAGAAACAATATATAGGGTGTCCCAAGTCTAACTGTCCGGACCTATATGGCTGATAAAAAACAAAAAAACAAATCGAAAAGTTCTTTGGTAAAAATGCACTGGAATTTTAGTTTTTGAGTTATGAAATGATTAAGCTGGACCAATCAGGAGCACTGCGTGCGTGCGTGAACAGGAGACCCACGCTAATTAGTGACTGCTGCCTCTCTTGTCGGTACTAACACAACGTTGGCCTCCTGCTCACGCATGCACGCAGCGCCGCTGATTGGCCCAGCTTAATCATTTCATAACTCAAAAACTAAAACTTTAATGCATTTTTCCAAAGGAATTTTCGATTTGTTTTTTTTTTTTTTGTTTTTTATAAAAAAAAAATTGAACAAATTCAGATGGAGGCAAATGGGTCTGGATTATATAATTATAATATTATATAATTATATACTATATAATTATATAATGAAAATAGGTGGTCTCAAAATAGCAAGCAAATGAGATCTCAACTCAAGATTATAAAAAATATAAAATATCATTATAAAACACAGAAAAATAGTGACATTGTATAAAAATAACGAGTGAAAGGATCCTAATGAAAATAACAAGTACAAGAGCCTCAAAAAAAGAGCAAGCAAAGGCGTAATTTCGAAGTGACCTACGTATAATAAAGCTAGAACAGTAGACTAAAAAAATTACAACATCTTTCTAAATCATTTTAGAAGCTGTTCAATAACATTTAACATTCTTCTACGTAAAATTAATTATCTTTACAGCCTTGTGATATATGGTCTCTTGGTGTCACGCTCTTTTCTTTGGTCACGGGAAGAGTACCTTGGGATGGTGCTGGTAGTGTCATTGGTGTTCAAGCAGCAGTGCGCAGTGAATCATTACGATTTCCGGAAACACCAATTATATCAACGGAATTGTGCGAATTAATATCTTTAATGCTTGCAAAAGATCCATCTGAAAGGATCACTTTGGCAAAAATTAAAGCACATCGATGGCTGACAAATAACGGTAGTGAACCTCTGCCAACTGAGACCGAGAACTGTAGACTTCCTGTCACTGTTACGGACGAAGAGGCAGAAAGTGTGGTCACGAGGGTACCAAAGCTTGACACTCTAATTCTCATCAAGACTATGCTGAAACAACATAGTTTTCAGGTAAAACTGAATATAATTTTATTACTACTTAAAAAAATGTGATTTGAAAAATAATGAGTTCTGATAAGAATGGATACCTTCTTTGCGACGTTTGAGTTAGGTTTGGTTGGGAAAGCTAAACCTTCCGCCGTCCTTGTGGGTCGTTCGTGACCCAGTCGATTTTTCGGGATCGAATTTTATTGAGAAGAAAGAGGCGTGACACGTCATTTAAAAAATTTTTTGAATACTCAAGAACAATTGAATGAAGAAATAGAGGATCGGAATAATAACTTAGAAATTTCAAATTATTGTTTTATCGCAAACTGTATTGACGGAGGAGGGGTAAACACAAATGACCCACAAGGTTGGCGGAGGTTGTAAAAATAACAAGGACGGCGAAGGATTAAGATGATGAGATTCAATGCTCATAACACTGATTATACTGAAGCCTTGTTCTCAACGATTACACGTGTAGTACCTTTTCGTTCGTCGAAGCGCATGTCCTGTTAATCCTCGAACAAAACGCAGAGGGAAAAAATTAAAATACACTTAATTCCCCGTAAAATGAAAAAAAAAAAGATCTCTTAGCCCTAACAACTTATGACACTTGGAAGTGGATTCTTTTTGTAAATAATCACTTGAGGGCGCCATACAGTGTTAGTACGGCCATGTTTAGACATTTTTATGAAAATCACATCATTTTCTACACTGTTAGAAATTTATAGCAGAATTCTCTGTCACGTGTCACTTGAGCTTTATGCTGTTACCGTAACAGAAAATTCTGTTTCGGTTTAGAAATGTCTGCTACAGTGTCAGAATTTCTCATGAGTGATAAGTAGCATAATTTTAGTTTGTGTAAGGGAAATAAAATTTTGTTGTTAACATCTATTTTGTTATAATTACAACATTTTCTTTCCTTTTATCACGTGTAACAAAAAAATTATTTGTAAAATAATTATTGCATCTCGCACTGCACTTAATTTAAGTTTCAAATTGCACAATCATACACACGGTCCCTTACAGTTATAATCGCAAGCTCGCAAACTTCGAAAAATCACACTCACTGGGGATTGAACTCCCGACCCTAACATACTAAAACCTAATAAGCACGCACTAAGGATGTACGTCCGCAACCTTCTCCGCCAAAAATTTTAGCCCAGGCAGCATTCATTCTACTACTGTGCGGCGACAGCTGTTTACCACAGCGGAAACGTCGCAACTCACACACGCCTCCAGTTGATTCTCGCGTGATTCAGTTAGTGTACTAGAGAAATGTTGCCATTGGCTGTAATCTGGCGCGCGGTTCAAAATCGAATTAAATTGATTTGATTTTAAATGGCGCGCCAGATTTCAGCCAATGTCAGAATTTCTCCAGCGAAAAGTCAACGTGCGCTGCGCGCGCAGGCAGACAACTTTGCGAGCACTGTTTCCCGCGGAAGTGAAACGACGTTGCCGGATCCCCTCACCTCAAAATCTTCTATCTTGAAAATCGACGTGTTTTTTTTTTATTTTGCAGAATTACCACTATAATCGGTAGTAAGTGGTGGAAAATTTGTGCCGAGAAGCTTCGCGAATGTTCAACTATAATTTTTCTTAACCTTAGAAAAAAAGTTTGGATTTCTTTTTATGCTTTTTTCCTCACAGAAGAGCGTTCAGAACGCATTTTTTCCGTTTTCCCATAGGAGCCTATGTTAAATTAAAATAATATTTCAATAAATACTTAGGCTCACGACTTAAAACTTCGCAAGGATATTCATTATGCCTTATATTTTCAATTTTTGATAGAAAGGAGAACTTCTTAGATTTCCTTTTATGGCTGACGTACATCCTTAACCGCCTGAGCTATCTTACTGCTTGGACTTCGTGGACAAAATCACAGCCAAGCTTTTTCGCTGAAAAGCCAGGGATAATTGCGAGGAACATATTCTTAATTTTTTTTTGTTCTACACATTTTATGTTATTATTTCAAATTTTATATAATAAAATTCACATTGGTTAAAAAAACACCAAAAGCACATGTGCAACACACATTCTATCGGATAACCGGAGACCAAGAGACACAGCAGCTGATTGCGCGTACTGGTTGCGCATATATTAGTATACGCGCAATCAGAATTTTACATTTTATGTTACCTTAAAATAAATTTTTGAAACCTGAGACATAATTTCTGCATTTTAGGTCACATATCTGTAATTTTACATTAGAATTAGTACATTTATGTTAACGTGTTGTAATTTTATGTCACAATCTCTTAATTTTACGAAAAATTTAGTAAATTTATTACAAATGTATCATAAATACTTGTTCTGTGACAGACATTTGTCAAACTGTGACAGAAATTTGTAAAATTATGTTACATCTGTAACTGAAAAGTAGCAGAAATTTATGAACCTTTCTTCGTATATGGGACATTTTTCTCAAGTGTACCCACCCTGAAATTTCATTTTGTCTGATCGAACTCAAACTTGGTGAAAGTGTAGTCTTATTAGATAGTACTTTACGAGAAAAAAATTTTTTTGACTGGATAAAAATTGACCGAGGTAGGGGAGGGAGAATTTTTCGAGTTTTTACTGGTATGCCCGATTTCAATTGTGCTAAACTCCTTTCGTATGTAATAAAAAAAATTTTGTCCTGTATAATTTTCATATACTTTTTCCTAATCTATCAAATGGTTATAACTATTTTTTCAAAAATTGAAAATTAGACCCCTTTTTTTGTAAATCAAAATTTTTTTTGACTTTTTTTTGAGAAACTACACTTTTTTTTCTTTTTTTTTTTTTGCTCTCAAAATAAAGCTCAAGACATTATCTTTCGAAATCCTGAAATTCAAGATGTTTTTTTTTTGTATTCGAGAAATTGAATAAAGAGTAATGTGGTGCACCGACGGCGCATTACTCTTTATTTAATTTCTCGAAAACAAAAAAAAAGACATCTTGAATTTCAGGGCTTCGAAAGATAAAGCTTTGAGCTTTGTATTGAGACAAAAAAATGTAGACCTCTTTTTTGTAAATCAAAAATTTTTTTGACTTTTTCTTGAGAAATTACACTTTTTTTTTCTTTTTTTTTGCTCTCATATTTTTCAGGGTCGCAAAAGTGAGGTCGATACCTAGTCTCGCAAAAGAGAGAGCCTGGGATTCCCAGCCAGGCTAGCCTGTGCGCTTCTTCATTGTCCAGGATACCGAAGTGCCCTGGAACATATTGCCAATGTACTTCTTCAAAGGATTCAAATCCCTTTTCTAACGCTTCGACATCTTTCCTGGTTTTTAACGGTTTACCTCGGGAGGTTAACATACCTCTCTTTTTTCACACAGAAATCCTTTACTGAACGCTATTCAGGAGAATTTTGGAAACCGTTCAGGTCAGGAATTTTTGTTATGCCGGCTTCTCTGGCATTATGGGAAGCTGTAGGGACAGCTTGTATTTCTGCGGCGGATTGCTTCCTCGAGACAGATTGTGAGATTGCAAGGATGGGTAGTTTATCGAAAAAACGCTGATCCCGTCACGAGCAAGGAGAGTTCCATTACCAACACAAAATCCGTCGGTAAAAACAGTGACGACGCTGCAATTTTCGAATTTCTTGGTGTTATTGGAAGCGGACAACCTTATCGCAGCTCATGAATCGAGTTCGTCCATTATTTCGGGATTTCTGGACTCGATCGATGGATCTTTCTGCGGCCTTTTCCTTGACCGTTTTCCACGGCGTTCTTGACCCAGAGGATCTTCAATTTCGGAGCTGTTCAGCAAATCTGATTTGGGCGTCTTCCTAGACCCTCGCTTATGGCTTCGATTGACTCTAGGAGAGAGAGAGAGGGTCGGTGATCCGAGACGCTATCCTGATGTCTGACTAGGCGATGGATTCGAGAGTTGAATAGTTGTGTTTTCTCTCAGTTTCTCTCTGTTTATTTAATCAACGTGTAAGTCGAAGGTTGGTGTGGTATGCTCGAGTTCTTGAACGGCAGGGCTGACGTTCTGTGGATGGAACTCGGACTCGGGCTCAATAACATGGTGGTCACATGTTAAAATGTTGGTGAGTTCGAGTTCCGGAGCGGCTGGTCTGTAACTTTCTGGATGGAATTCGAACTCTGGTGGAGTGATATGGTCATCAACCTTCTCCCTGCGGTTAAGTCACGGTGGTCGGGAAGCAAAAAATAGTCTGCTTGAAACACCTAAGAAAAGTGAATGTGGCATGCTTTTTCTGGCACCTAGGAGTGCTCAAAAATCGTTAAGACAAAATCTGAACAGATCCTGTTCGCGAGAAAGTCACTTTTTGTTAATTCAAAAGTACTAGTAATCGGTTTTTTGAGAATATCTCCTCAGGGATGTATTTTATCACAAAAGTTGTTCTAATATGATTTGTAGAGAATTAAATTACCTTTCGAACGAGCCTTCTAGCTTTAAAAAATATTCATTGGTTACCGAAATAGAGTGCATATTAGTGATCATTCAGTGAAAAAAATCGGTTTTTTCGAGATACTTTCTCAGGAATGACTTTTATCCATAATGTTATTATCGGTGTTGGTAGAGGACTCAATTATCTTCAAATTTCAGAAAAATCGATTTTTTTCACTGATTGAATTCACTAATATGCACTCTATCTTGGTAACCAATGAATATTTTTTTAAAGTTATAGGGCTCATTTTGAAGGTAATATGTGAAGTACTTTAGTGATAAGATACATCCTTTAGGAGATATTCCCGAAAATCGATTTTCAGTATTTATGGCCTACTGACATGCCCTCTATCTCGGTAACCAATGAATATTTTTAAAGCTACAAGGCTCGTTCGAAAGGTAAATTAGTTCTCTACAAATCATATAAGAACAACTTTTGTGATAAAATGCATCCCTGAGGAGATATTCTCAAAAAACGGATAATTGGTACTGTTGATTGAACGAAAAAGTGACTTTCTCGCGAACAGAATTTGTTCAGATGTTGTCTCAACGATTTTTGAGCACTCCTAGGTACCAGAAACAGCATGCCACATTAACTTTTCTTGGATGTTTCGAGCAGACTTTTTTTTACTTCCTGACCACCATGAAGTCAACTTGGCCGACTATGCCGTCTTGAGCGTCGAAAAGCTGATGATCTCAGACAAATACCCGATCTACGGGCTTATACTACGGAGGTGTCTTATTGTTTCCCTTTGGAGCCTTAGCTTCTGTGATATTATTATTTTTCAAGGTAGATAATAATATTCCTTCGGCACTAAGTTTCAAGGTTGTTAACGTGAGATAACTAAATTTTTCCTGGGCGCCAGATCTTTCTTGGATCAAATAAACTTAACAAAATTAATGTATCAAACGACAAACAATAGTTAGGGCTTTCTTGGCCAACCAACTAGATGATTTTAAAATGCATCAAATAGCAAAGAATAGTTAGGGCTTTCTTGGCCAACCAACTAAGAATTTAAGGGTGCATCAAACAGCAAAAGATAATCAGGGCATTCTTGGCCTACCGATTATAGAATTTAACGTAAGATATAATAATAATCAGGGCTTTCTTGGCCAACCGATTATTGAATTGAATTAGGACTTTCTTAGTCAACAAATTCAATTAACATAAGATAAGATATTTAACATAAGATAGATGTTATTCTTGAAACAAAGAGTGCCGGAATTTATACCTTCAGCTAGCACGGCTCAACGTATTTTGGTAGAGGGGACGGTTCTTTCGTTAAAGGTTTCTTAATCTAGAAATAAATACTCACGGAATTTATATTAAAAGGAATTTAACAATACGTTTATTCAAAAATAACGAATCGATATAATTCAAGAGTTAGAGTTTCGAATATAATTAAATCGGTTCTCAAAATCCAATTACGAACAATCAAACATAGTTAAATCGAAATTAAATCAATATTCTCAAATAAACAAAAGAAACTAAAATCTAATAACTAACAATTAAGGGTGTAACCTAGTTGGTTACTTTCGAGGAGAAAAATTTTTTTTTTACATTTTTCGAATGTATATGCATATAAAATATTGTGCAGGCATTGCAGATTGAATTTTGATAAGATTTTTTTTATGATTAGTTGTTGAAAAAAACATTAAACGCCTTTTTCTCAGAATAACGTTTTTCGGACGCCCTCCACGATTACTCCGGAACCAGCGGCTTCTTCGTCGGCTCTAAGGACGAAGCGGCGTCTTTACAGAATCGGAGAAAATTTATTGAGGGCCCAAACAATAGCAAAGCATCCTTGTTCGTTCTTTTCGTACCGAGCCTAAGTGAAAAAGAATTTGGCGCTAGTGCACAGTGGTCGAAAAAAAAAACATTTGCCAAAAGTCTTTTTTTGAAACTTTAAGAAAATGTTAATTACCTATTATATTACTTTCTAGGGATCCCAAGGAAGAAGAATTTGATAATAATTTAATTTTTAAAATGGTTTATAGCGACGAAAAGAACCAACAAAGTAGGGACTTTTGAAATGCATCAGACGGTTGACAAGTAAGGCTCTCTTTAAAAAGCGTCGTACTCTTTACAGACGTAGGTTTGATAAAATATCGTAGAAGCAGATTAAAGTATATTATTAAAGGTTTGGAAAATGAGTGTAGTTAGTCGCTATTATGAGCTACAAAGACGATACTACAAATCAAAATCCAACTACTTTCGGATCGTGAATGCTGTCTTGTATGAAGGAATTAAAAAAAGTCCCGACAAGTCCCGGAAAAAAAAAAAATATGTACATAATCAAGAGTTCGCCACGAATACAGGGAACTTTGATTTAGCTGCGGAGACCTGCGATCTTCTGAGAAAAAAAAATTATTAAAAATTATTAAAAATTATTTTCAAGTTTTTTTGTTTGCAATTGCTTCACCAATAACCTAAAAATAACCGGAAAATAACGGTAAAGCATTTTAGAGTTTACTTTCGTAAATGAATACGATTGGAAGATCTTGGCGCTTCAATTGTAAGTATTTTGAACGTCTTTATAACATATGTCGTTTTCGGCACATTTAATTTATACATTAATTTCTACAATACATTTCTCAACTTGATAAAAAAAAATTTTTGAACATTTGACCAACTATAATATGTATATTGTACAGCTATTTCAAGCAATAAAATATTTCAAATATTGTTCTTTATTCATAAAAAATAAAAGTTAAAAAATAATGTTTAAACAAAATATTCATGAAGGTAAAATTTACGAATTCATAAAAATAATTTTTCAGTCGAAAGTAAATGTAGAACTTCAATGTGAATTTTTACAATGGCACACAATCAAGAATGTATAACATTTAAAAGAAAAGAATTGTTTGAGATATTACGGAGTTCACACATACCTTAATTTGAAAATCAATGTGAATATCTAATGGCGCATATAAAAACTTCACTTTAATTTGATGGAAGCGACAAGGAATTCATTGAAAATACAAGAAACAAACAGAATATTTTGCGTTTCACTTCTGATTATTATAAACGATGGCAGAAATCGTCCAGAAAGGTAGCAAACTTTCTCATAGATAATGTTGAATGTTTGAAGATTAAAATAAAATTTTTTAATCCGATTTCTTCAGAAAATCTTTTATCACAAAACCTCTCTCAACCAAAAGTAAGTTTTAGCGAAGCAAGCATTCGAACAAAATATAAAAAAGTTGAAGAATTACAATATTCCATCGATCATGAACAAATTCTGTTTTCTGCTCAAGTGAGTATGAGATCAGTAGGAAATGAGAACGCTGCTAAAGTCCTCCAACAATCTTCTAAAGGGTTTGGGGTGGAATTTCACAAAAATGAAGAAAGTGGAAGTAGATCCAAGCCGAAATTGTCTGCGGAAGGTGCTCTTTGTATTATGACTTTTGCACACTTATCAAAAGAGCAATACCTAATTATCAGAAGGAAACTAAAGTCAAAGAATTTAGACATATTCCCTTCTTACGATGATGTCTTGGAAGCGAAAAATAGTACATTGTGTAACAAGTGCGGAATGTTCAACTTCCAGCACATGTCACACACGATGTTTTTTTGCAAAAAATGCATGAAAATGGCAAGTGTGAGGTTCTGGAACGAAAATTAAAACGGAGTTATGAGCGTCACTTGAGTTGTCCGGGTGCGCCGCATGATGGCGCCACATTCCGTGTGAATATTAATTCCCAAACTAACTCAAGGCAAGCGCTCGTAAGTGGTGCCAGTGTGGGAATAATATTCCCGCACGGAAAACAGTGCGTGAATCCTACTTTCCCGCACGCTGTTCTCACAGTAGAGGAATCTGGAACTTTGCGTACGCTTTACGGACATGGAATGTGGCCATTTTCATGCATGTGTTGCAAAAAGAATGTTATCCGGATTGTAAAACGTTTAAAATTACTGACACAAGTGCGGAAATAGAAATACAAAGTTTGTTGGATCATACCGCACAACGATTATTGCAAAGTCAGAGCACAGTTATTCACACAATTTCTGATAAACAGCTAGAAAATGTAAATTTGCTTTATAACCGGGTACTTCCAAAACGAAAAGATGGCAGCTTGCATCCTGATGTTTTGAAACTACTGAAGACCCCAAAAGATCCCAAGCTAATCAAAAATGCAGGCGAGAATGTTGTACCGATGGAAGTGGAATAGTTGTTAATTTATTTTCGTTTTCTTTAATTGCAAACGTGATAGTAGTTTATTTTCATTAATTGTTCTTCTTATTATTCATTTCTGAGAGCAATATACTCGTTTCAAGTTAAAATTTATTTTTGGCAAATGATTATTTTTTTCCGACCACTGTGTAGTGTAGCAAATAATTCCACGAGTGAAATCGGCCTTTGTTTGAAACAAGGCAGCCTTCGTGTCCTCTGTACTGGAATCGATTTGAAGGTTGTTCTGGAAAGCGTGTTTTGCTTCTAAGGGCCATATGCTATATGCTCGCTTTTGTGGTGTTTGATATCGGCGGTAACAACGTGACCAAGGTAATCTGTTGATTTTTTTCCAAATTGACTTTTCTCTAAGGAGCATCTAAGGCCGTGTATGTTGAGTCGTTCTAAAACGAGATTAACATAACGGAGTACTCTTCCCATCTTTGAGAATACATAATTATGTCGTTTCAGGTATACTATGTGCGAACACTTTCAAATTTTCAAAATCCTCAATATTAGGTGGGAGAGGAACCTTTACAACATACGGTGAAACGCAATTTTTCGCCAAAGACAATGCATTTCTGATTTCTCTCAACTGCCTTTTGTTATTCTATCCATGAATCGTCAGGGATAAATGTTTCCTTAGTTTCATCACTAATCAAGAAGGTACTCGTAGTCAGTTAAGTACTGAGGGTGCAAGAAACAGTAAATGAAAGTACAATCGAAAAGGTAAGATCTTTTCGTTTATTGATTACCAATGGGAAGTGAGGGATACATTTGTAACGTCACTAGGTGGTTTATAATCTTATTGGGGCAGCTGAGGCCGCTGACTCCCCCAATAAGATTCTAGTTTTCCTTATTGGAATTATTGGATTTAGGGAGAGGGTTTTGCTTGGCTTTCTGCAGACAATATCTATTTAAATGACGTCCTTGACAATACCAAACTTTGGGCAAGGTTTGTTGTTCAAGATCCTTTTCGATCACATGAACCTGGCGTTTGGTTCGTTTAGGACTCTGAGATATTTCTTCTTTGTCTAACTCAGCTTCAATTGCTCTTAATATGAGTCTCTTATTTATAAAATATGCTGGTGCATCATTCATAAGTATGAAATGACCGACTTTTGAGGTGGGTGTTACAAAACATTAGAAACGATTTGCCTAAAGGTAAAAAATTAAAAAAATTCTTTTGAGTATTCATGCGAAAAGCCACAATAGTTATTTGTATAAAAATGCTCATAAATAGGAATCTTATGACTCGTGTGCTAGCCGCGCTCGCTCCGTTCATACAGCAATCACAAGAGTCACGATGTCTTCATATACGCATAAGCTTCGTATCATATTTTACGTGCTACCTCTTGTATAAAAAACTCGATTTTTATGTAGTTTTTTAAGTAATAACGCAATAAGAATTGTTTTTACAGACTGCCGTCTCCACTAGCAATCTCTGTTGTTCGCGAGTGACGCTTCGTCAAAAAAAAAAGTATTAATATTATACTTACATTTTTTCAGAACCCATTTCTGACAAGAAAGCATAGCAGATCCCTATATAATTATGCTGCTCCAGAAAGTAGTGATATTTCCTATGAGGCGAATAATGAAATTTCACCAATAGCAGTGCCAAAAACCAAAACGGCACAATTTCATAAATCAGGTAGAAGCAATTCAGCACCAGATACTTTCGAGTGGCAAGGCATTGGAAGGTAATCATGAAAGTAATTATATTTATTAACAAAAGAAAAAAAAAGAGTGTTTTTTCTCGGTGGAATACATTGCTATGCAAATAAAGAAAGTGGAAACAAAATTTAGAATTTAAAGTAAAGCCACTAGTCGTCACCTAAATCAAAATGAGAGATTTTAAAACTAATCAGCAACTCCAAAAACCTCCGAGTAAGAAAAGTCGACCTTTTTTATGAACATTTTCGAAAACACTGAAAAATGATTCCAAAAATTCATTTTTTCTCATGCAACTTATATGGATTTTCGGATTTGGAATCAAATTGGGGAAATCGTTGCGCTCTACAAAAAAGTGTCCTTGAATCACCTTAGTGGGCAATTATAGACTTACAAATAAAAAACGATAACCTTACATATTTTTCTTTTTCATTTTCAGACAAGCATCTATTGAGAGTCTGTTACCACCTCTAACAGAAGCATCTATTCAAGAATCGGAAAAAGAGAACCGGTGATGCTTGATTTTCATGTCATAAAAAAACTGCCACTTTCCCATATGTAAACAATAGGGTATCATGAGTAGGTAAGGAGCGTGAACTCTTTTAATGCAAGTAACAAATTGAACTTACCTTCGTTCGGAGCTGGCCCAACGAATCAACAAAATTCACCTTCCACGAACAAGAAATTTATTTTTACTAAAAGATAATATATAGGTATATTGTAGTTATGCATAATTTCTAAGTATTGTGAAATTGGATGAATGTAATTATTAATAATTTTTATCTTGTTTCTATGAATACAATTTGGATTGAAACGTATAGAATAGTTAGGATTTAATTTCTATTAAAATTTCAATAGTCACCAACATTATCTTGTGTCACTATTATTCATAATACATAAATATTTCTGTGCAATATTTACAAATTTATTTTACTCGTTATAAGAAGTAGGACGCAGGAAGTGAATATTGGAATTCTCTCATAAATCGCGTAAAATATAGTGATGTATGAGACTTCTAGGAACAAAAATAAGGACGTATTCTTTTCAAATCGGGCAGGTTGTACTTACTAAAATCACATAATCATTTCCGGGCAAAATATGTTGTTTTAATATTTTGCAAATGTAAGAAATATAATATATTACTGGAAATATTTTACTAATACTATCCCTTTGATGGAAAGATAATTCTTAAGAGCAAAGAAAAGAGTTTCATAAGAAATATAATAAATTTTTTAAATTCTGGTCTTGTTTTAGAAAAAATTGAATTAAACAAGAAATTTTATATATTTGCGTTAGAAAGATTTTGGTGTATAAATACAAAATTACTTGTTTTTAAAGAAATTAACTTATTTTAAAACAAGTGTGCTCGAATAAATTTGTGTATTAAGTGATAACTGGGGAATAAAATTTTGCACTAAGAGATATTTATTCATTTGTTATGCCAATATTTCCCTTAAATTTTCCTACGTTTCCCCGTTTTTCTGTACGCTCAAGAAGATTGTTGAAGCGGGAATGGGGATATTAATGAGACAAAATGGGATTTAACATTTGATTTATTAAAGCAAATGAATCTTATGAAAACAATTGGGACAGAACAGTTTCTTTCTCAAGAGTCCCTCGAGAAGCTCCACTTGACATCGTCCTTGAGTCCGCCTTAAACAGTTGGGTTACTGTTAAGTTGCAATCACGGATGATTTTTATTAAAAGGAGAGAAATAAAGGTCTACTTACTAATAATTAATTAATCCTTCTCGTAGTTCAGAAAAGTTTTCCGGATAGTGGTGAATTTTGGTTAATTAATCCTTTGACCATCAGATTATGATCAGCCACAGGTAAGGTTTCTGGATAGTGATGAATTTTGGTAAATTAATCCTCTGATCTTATGATGACTCACAGATAAGATTTCCGGATAGTGGTGATTTTTGTTTAATTAATCCTCTGATCTTATGATGAGCCACAGATAAGGTTTCTGGAAAGTGGTGAATTTTGGTTAATTAAATCCTTTGATCATCGGATTATGATGAGTATACAGATAAGGTTTACGAATAGTGCTGAATTTTGGTTAATTAATCCTCAGAACATCAAATTGTGATGAGCCACAAATACTGTTTGTAGATAGGGTAGAAACTCTCGGAGTTTAATGGTGACCCAGAATTGGGGTTACTGAATAGTCGTGAACCTTAGTTAATTGATCCTTTGACCAGCAGATTATGGTGAGGGACAGATAAGGTTTTCAGATGCTGGGGGAACTTGTCAGAAGACCCTATTCTATGAATTTGCACGCACGGATCATAAGTTTTGCACTGTTTACATTGATATACACAGAGTTAAATTAAACAAACTGTAACAATTCACACTGAGTTAAATTAATTTAACTCAGTGTGAATTAACTTTAACGTATTTGATATCTCAAAGCCTATTCGAAAATTTCCAAAGTAAATTTTCCTTTCCCTTTTTGCTGCAAAAAATGTCCATGGAAATATGCTGCTATAATTTTAAACGTAGCCTGAAATTCCTGCCACTCAGCAGACTTTAGAGAAATACAAGTACGAGGATGACTGCTTATGAGATTCACTATTGGAGTTAAACTTCCATCTCATCCTACTTCAACACCAATGATCACTTGCTTTGAAAAAGTTGCATTTCTGGATCCTCAGCGGGAGAAAAACGGTACAAGTATTCTCCAGGTCCACAACCACCTTCTCGCCATATTTCGTT
>JAUESH010010119.1:0-15857 GCA_032275165.1 Synergus magnus
CTCTCCTCTCTTCCGAAAGTATTTACCACTTCTCAAATATCACACAGACCTATCTAATATAACTTAACCTATATACATATATCTATCATATTACGTAACTATCGCTAATGAAACGCACGCATTACAATAAGACTAAAGATTCTCTCTCTCCTTATATACTAACTAGAGAAAAGTTTCACCACTTGCGAGAAACTACTAGGCTTGAAAAAAAACTAGGTTGGCAAAACTGCAACTGCCAACCCGCCAGTTTTGACGGGTTGGCATCCCTGTCGTCTTTTCCGTGATCGGGAGATGTCGGGAGAGATCGGAGAGCATTCGGCTGGTTTTAATAAAAAAATTTAGAGTTGATCTTATTTATAATATTAACTTTCGAAATTTTTTTTTCAAGACTTACTTTTCACCGGTATGAATTATTACAATTTCCAATTTCATAATCGTGAATAATACTCTTTCTTAACGTACTATTGTAATTCTTGTTCCGCAAAATTATAAAGATACATAAAAATATATGGAAAACTCATATTGAATTAAGAAAGATTATGGTAGTACATGGATTATCTCTAAATTCATACATTTTTTAAGAATCGTTGATATAAAAAGAACACTATTTGATAATTTGAGTCTCTCCGTGTACTAAAAAATACGGTTTTTGGGGTTATGTCGAAAACCAATCGTGAAAGGTGCTATTTTGACCTCAGATTCGGATTCAGCGTCGAAAAATACATAGGAATACATGGGTCTCGTAAAAAGTACCAGAATTTTTTTTTGTGTGGCTGCGTTATTTAATGAGTTTATTATTTATTTATTATTTTTCAAAGGCAATTTTCGAAGCTTTGGAAGATACAATATATCATCTGAGGCAGCAATTGAGAGAGAGGGAAGCTGCTCTCTTGGCAGAATCAAATCATAGTAATGAACTACAGAAACAGCTTCACCAAATAATCAAGTAAGTACCATCAAGAGATTCAGGGCAGGCGGAGACTGTGTGGAGTGAAGGAGTACTCCGCACGTGGGAAAAATTTGTTCCGCCGGTCCTGAAGAGATTAATTGTTTGTTACATTATTCAGTCATCACATACCCAATCGAATGCTTTTGACAGAAATTCTATCCGAATAAGTCCAATCTATTCCGAAGTCTGTATTCATGCGAATCAATTCGAGCCAATTCGAAGTCAAAACCTAAATTCTTATCCGAATCAATCCGACCCAATCCAATTTATTCGGATTAAAAAACTTTTCTGGGTGAGCTAAGGATTCAGATTGAAAGTTCGGTTTGATTCGAATTGATACAGATTACCCATGTGACATGAAAACACTTTAATGGCATGTAGTACTTACAATAAAAGCAAAGTTGGCAAAGCAAAATTTTCTCTAATGTTAAGTAATATATACCCTTTAACATCAACTTTGAAAACACATTTTTATACGAGTTATGCAGGGGGAAAGAAAAATAAAATAGTACATTGTGTAATGAGTGCGCAATATGCAACTATACAACACGAGTTGCACACACTATTTTTCATCACGAATGCGAGGTATATGCATTGCTTGCATTTTATCCGCACAAGCAAAGCGAGTGGTGCCGGTGGCGGGGGTCGAGGGGCGGAGCCCCCCGAGAGGTAAAACACCCTGATCAGAAAGATAATTTATTTCTTGATTTGTTCAGCATTGACATTCGAGAAAAGGATAATAAATAAATTGGAAAATATGAATGTTTAAGTATGATATCTAGATCTTAATACGATTTTATTTGATTATGATTACATATTTCAATCATATCAATATTATTTGTCACTTCTTTTGTACTTACTTGTTGCATTCACGACAGAGAACAAACTAAACTATTGTTGAGGCATAGTGGTCGGAAAAAAAAAATCATTTGCCAAAAGTCTTTTTTTGAAACTTTAAGAAAATGTTAATTACCTATTATAATACTTTCTAGGGATCCCAAGGAGGAAGAATTCGATAATAATTTAATTTTTAAAATGGTTTATAGCGACGAAAAGAACCAACAAAGTAGGGACTTTTGAAATGCATCAGACGGTTGACAAATAAGGCTCTCTTTAAAAAGCGTCGTACTCTTTACAGACTTAGGTTTGATAAAATATCGTAGAAGCAGATTAAAGTATATTATTAAAGGTTTGGAAAATGAGTGTAGTTAATCCCTATTATGAACTACAAAGACGATACCACAAATCAAAATCCAACTACTTTCTGATCGTGAATGCTGTCATGTTTGAAGGAATTAAAAATGTCCCGATAAGAAAAAAATGTGTACATAATCAAGAGTTCACCATGAATACAGGGAACTTTGATTTAGCTGCGGAGACCTGCGATCTTCTGAGAAAAAAATTATTAAAAATTATTTTCAAATTTTTGTGTTTTCAATTGATTCACCAATAACCTAGAAATACCCTGAAAATAACTGTAAAGCATTTTAGAGTTTACTTTCGTAAAAGAATACGATAGAAAGATCTTGGCGCTTCAATTGTAAGTATTTTGAACCTCTTTATAATATATGTCGTTTTCGGTACATTTAATTTTTATATTAATTTATACAATACATTTCTCAACTTGATAAAAAAATTTTTTTGAAAATTTGACGAGCTATAATATGTATATTGTAGAGCTATTTCAAGCAAAAAAATATTTCAAATATTGTTGTTTAGTCATAAAAAATAAAAAATACAAGTTAAAAAATAATGTTTAAACAAAATATTCATGAAGATAAAATTTACTAATTCATAAAAATTATTTTTCAGCCGAAAGTAAATGTAGAACTTCAATGTGAATTTTTACAATTGCACACAATGAAGAATTTATAACATTTAAAAGAAAAGAATTGTTTGAGATATTATGGAGTTCACACATACTTTAATTTAAAAATCAATGTGAATATCTAATGGCGCATATAAAAACTTCAATTTGATGGAAGCGACAAGGAATTCATGGAAAATATAAGAAACAAACAGAATTTTTCGCATTTCACTTCTGATTATTATAAAAGATGGCAGAAATCGTCCAGAAAGGTAGTAAACGTTCTCATAGATAATTCTGAATGGTTGAAGATTAAAATAAAATTTTTTAATCCGATTTCTTCAGAAAATCTTTTATCAAAAAACCTCTCTCAACCAAAAAGTCACCCAAAAGTAAGCTTTAGCGAAGCAAGCATTCGAACAAAATATAGAAAAGTTGAAGAATTACGATCTTCCATCGATCATGAACAAATTCTGTTTTCTGCTCAAGTGAGTTTGAGATCAGTAGGCAATGAGAACGCGGCTAAAGTCATCCAACAATTCTTCTAAAGGGTTTGGGGTGGAAGTTCACAAAAATGAAGAAAGTGGATGTAGATCCAACCCGAAATTGTCTGCGGAAGATGCTCTTTGTATTATGACTGATGCACATTTATCAAAAGATCAATACCTAATTATCAGAAGGAAACTAAAATCAAAGAATTTATACATATTCCCTTCTTACGATGATGTCTTAGAAGCGAAAAAAGAATGTTATCCGGATTCTAAAATGATTAAAATTACTGACACAAGTGCGGAAATAGAACTAAAAAGTTTGTTGGATCATACCGCACAACGATTATTGCAAAGTCAAAGCACAGTTGTTCACACTACAGTTTCTGATAAACAGTTAGAAAATGTAAATTTGCTTTATAAACGGGTACTTTCAAAACGAAAAGATGGCAGCTTGCATCCTGATGTTTTGAAACTACTGAAGACCCCAAAAGGACCCAAGCTAATCAAAAATGCAGGCGAGAATGTTGTACCGATGAAAGTGGAATAGTTGTTAATTTATTTTCGTTTTCTTTAATTGCAAACGTGATAGTAGTTTATTTTCACTAATTGTGCTTCTTATTATTCATTTCTGAAAGCAATATACTCGTTTCAAGTAAAAATTTATTTTTGGCAAATGATTATTCTGCCGTACAAACGAAAAAGATACATAAGTGACATTTTTATGAAAAATGAGTTTTTGGTATCACTGGATTCGTAAAAGAAAGCTGCATCTATCTAGGATAGTAAGAATTATTAATTATTAATATTTATTGCAAAAAACGATTGTTTAATGTTGAAATACGCCTGTATGTTGGCAGCCGAATCGCAGCTTTTCGTATGGTTACTAGCGCCACCTATAGCTAGACGAAGACGCTGCCGAGGGCTGGCGTCCCTTTTTGTCTGTCTTTGCCAAGCGAGCGAAGCGGTCGCAAGCGTGCAACGCGTGATACTTATCATAATAAAATTATTTCGTTCATATAGTTAATCTACAGTGTTTGTTTATTATTATCTCTCACAAACTAACAATAATCTAACAGGTTATGAGCCCGACACGCTCACACTGCGCGATTGATCTAGTTGAAAGGTTAGTGGTGAGAGGGTTGTAGATTAAAGAAAGAACTTAAACACGAGTGAGTGCGCGAACTTGGTGTTGCATTTCATCATCTCTTATGAAGTTTGACATGTGCGAGTGATAAACTTGGATGGTTAGCGTGTTTATTTGAAACTATGGAAGCTCCAAAGAAACTGACGCTGAAAGCAGCTGAAACATCTCAAACTAAGTCGACCTTAGAAGAAATGAGAGACATGATGTCTAAGCTGCTCAAAATAACTGAAACTTCCATGCATAGCCATACCATTGCAATCAATAACTCAGCGAAAAGCAACGAAAAGCTGATTGACACATTGAATAAAACAATGACTGAAGGTTTCGAAAAGGTGATGTACTTGATGGGGGAGCGATTTGATCGACTTGAGGATCAAAAACAACAAGACGAAGAGGATTATTATCCTGAAGATGATGAAGAAGAATACTATGATCAAAATCAATCTCTTCATAGTCCAGAATCAGTACCAAGTATACCGGAGTATGTACAGCAGCAGGGCTCAAATGGAACCCAGAAACGCAAATTTCTGGACGATAATAATGAAAACTGCGATGAAGAAATCCAAAAGAAAAGATTAACCGAAAACTTACCGGACATGAACACTGAAATTTCAGCAGAGTCACCTGGTGACCAAGAGGTGGTTACAGTTGTTGAAATGAATCAAAGCGGCGAAGATGAGAAGAACACAGCAAGTCGGCAAGAGGTGCCACTAAAACAACATGAGTTCTCTCAGATAGAGAACAAATCTACTGATGCAGTTACCGATGATGACTTTCAGGTAACATGTTTTGACAAAACTAAAAATATCAGACGCATGTTCACGTCTACAGCTCTAAACAAAAGTAAAAGTAATAATACCAATAACATGTTAAATACATCAAAGAAAATTGCTCAGGAAGTAAAATCATTTTTAATTAATGACTCTTCGATTACAAGCATGAATGCTTCTGTCGAAAACGATGATCTAAAAGTAGAATTTTCTCATGATGATGTAAATTATAACAGATATTATAAATTAACCAAAGAAACAAAATTTAAGACGTTTGAAAATTATTTATTTACTGGATTGAAAACTAGAAAATTGTATTATATATTAGAACATAAAGACATTATTAATGTGAGTCAAGCTGAAAGGGACTACGATGCAATTAAAGTAAAAGATATAATTATTAACCACCTTGATAATCTGTATTCAGACAAATATTCATATATAAATGATCCTAAAGAGTTGTACAAGTTACTTAAATTAAGTAAAACCGAAGAAGCTGGTACAAATGTACACTCAGCGTATAAGAATTTAATTAATATTAAATTCAGAATAAACAAAGAAACAGGTAGAGGTTTCTGTGATAGATTTGAAGAAGCTTTGAGATTATATGAAAGTCAGTCTAATGTAGAGAAATTTCCCGAAATTGAAAAAAGAAACTTATTCTTTAACGCGGTAGAACAAGCTATTCCAGGTGTAGGAACTGCCAATGTAACTAATTTAGAAGTAACAGGACATGACTTGAAATATGAATCACTAAGAAACATTGTAATAAAGACAGGGCCCAAAAACGTAGAAGTACCTCAGGAAAACCTGGCACATCTCAAAGACAGATGCTTCAAGTGCAACGCAGAAGGGCATCGTTTAGTCGATTGCACTTCAACACAGTTTTGGTGTCGCAAATGCAAAAAGCTGGGAAATCACAAAGGATTCGACTGCCCACAGTCGACATCAAACACTCGTGGAGGTTACAATGGAGGTTACAGAGGAGGTTACAAGGGAAGCTACAGAGGAGGCTACAGAGGAACAACAAGAGGTGCAGCTCGTGGAATTGGCCGTGGCCGAGGCAACTTCAATAACTATAACAAAAGACCGCACAGTGAGGACAGTGATGAAACTCCACCTAACAAAATCACCAGAAGTGGCAGAGGTGATAGAGATAGCAGAGAAAACGCCAGAGGTGGACGTGGAGGTAGAGCCAGAGGATCAGCCAAAAGAGAAAATCAAAACTCTGAGGGTAAGTGTGAAATAAATTGTTTTTACACAAATAAATTCACTGACTCAGCTGATTTAGTAAAATTTATCGCTGATTCCGGTGCAACTGAGCATTTAAGCAAATGTAAATTAAATTTCAAAAGTTTCCAATCAGCTGACTCGGAATATATATGTTGCGCTGATAAGAATACAAGGATTGAGATAGATGGCATTGGTAAATTAAGTGCAAAAACGGACAATGGTAAAACAATAGAATTAGAAAATGTAATATATTCTGAAAATTTAGCTAAAAACTTAATTTCTCTGCGAAAATTTGTAGATCAGGGTCTAAGTATTTATCTAGATAACAAGCGGATAGACATTTTTGAGCCTTCAACAAATGAAGTCATAATTTCAAGAAAGTACAATAATCTTTTTTGGGAAATTGAATTGTTAATTGACAAAGAAATTGTGGGCAAATCCAATGTAGAAGCAAATGTAGCAACTAGAAGGATTAATTACAATAAAGAAACTGAAGGAATTATGAATTGTAACACAGAAAGAAAAATTGAAAATTTAAATTCACTAGAAATCTTGGATGGGTTAGAGGAACCTCAAGATCCAAATAAATTAAAAAAATCAAATACGGTATTAATGTGGCATATCAGACTAGATCATATTTCAAAGGAAAGCTTAAAAGCTTTAAAACAAAATTATCCAAAAATAATGAATTTCAAAGAAACCGATTTTGACGAGAGCTTGAAAGAATGCGAGGTGTGCCTGAAAGCTCAATTCAATAGAATACCATTTAATAAAGTAAGAAGTAGAGAAAGTAAACCATTAATGAAAATACATGCTGATGTCATGGGTGCGATTTCACCTGCAACGTTACATCAAAGCTATAGATACATAGTTGTCTTCTTGGATAACTATTCAAGATTTGCTGGTACTTATCCAATTAAACAAAAGAGTGATGTAGCTAAATGTTTAAAAGACTTTATAATATCAAGTAGAAATTTGTGTGGGGAGGATTTAAAAGTAGCTTACCTAGAGTGTGATAAGGGAACTGAATTTACTGGACAGGATACGGTTGAGGTATTAAAGGAGTTTAACGCTGAATTATTAACCGTATGTCCTGCTACTCCACAACATAACGGTGTAGCTGAACGCTTCAATCAGACAATACAAAAGAAAATTAGATCATATCTACTAGATTCAAAGCTACCCGCAAATATGTGGGATCTCGCATTAAGTACAGCTGCACGCGCCTATAATTTAACCCCGCATAAAAATTTACAATTAAAAACCCCACTAAAGGTATTTGCACCTAACAGCTCAATTGATATAAATCAATTAAAAAGATTCGGATGTATTGCTTATGCAAAAGTACCTAAAATGCAAGAAACAAAATTTTCAAGTCAATCTTTAAGAACAGTACTTGTAGGATACACACATGATAGTTACGTATTGTATCATCCATAAGGCAGAAAATTATACGAGTGTAGAAATGTTAAATTCATAGAAAGACTTACTTACGGGGATGTATTTAAAGCAAATAGTAACAAGGAGAGCGATATTCACTTTAACAATAAAGATACTGTTGAAAGCATCAGAAATGAGGGAGAAGAAAACATTGAAAGCATCAGAAATGAGGGAGAATGCATCAATAACACTGAAAACTTTGAAAATGAGGGAGTAAAATTAACTGAAGCAACAGAAAGTTTGAATCAAAACGAAGTAGAAAGTGTAATAGTTAAAAGGAAAAGAGGTAGACCTCGTAAAAATAAAAATGAAGTAACTGTACTTTTCTGTAATCCTTCTGACAAAGATGTGTCTATGGAATCTTGTGACACAGAATATTTTACTCTGCTTGCTCAAGTTAATAAAGATCCAATCACTTATAGAGAGGCTGTAAGTAGATATGATGGAAAAGAGTGGGAAATGGCTGTAAATAAAGAAGTAAATTCAATTTATGAAAACAGTGTAGTAACATTGGTTGATAGACCAAAATATAATGCAAACGGCAGAACGCCAAATATCATTGATGCAAGATGGCTATTTAAAAATAAAATAGATGCCAATGGTCAAGAATTAAAAAAGGCTCGAATAATAGGACGAGGTTTCAAAGATAGTAACTTCTATGACCTTAGAGAAACTTATGCACCAGTAACGGGGTTACCACTAATCAGATCGGCACTAGCTTATGCTAACAAACATGATTATTTTATGAGACACTCTGATTGCATTACAGCTTTCTTAAACGGAAAATTGTCAGATGAAATATACATAGAGATTCCTGATGGTTTTGGTATAACAGATGAAGAAAAGAAAACAAAAGTTGTTAAATTAGGAAGAGCCATTTACGGTCTAAAAACAAGTTCAAAGAGATGGTTTGAGACGTTTGCTGAGTATATGTTGCAATTAGGTTTTGTGAATAATGATCATGATCCATGCTTATTTGTATATAAAGATACAGAAATTGAAATAATCGTGATATTATACGTCGATGATATCTTAACAATGAGCAACAGTTTAGAAAAGTTAGTTGAATTAGAATCCAAGTTACAAAAGAGATTTAAAATTAATCACATGGGAGAGCCTAAAGAATACTTAGGTATTAAAATCATGAGAGATAGAGAAAAGAAAGTAATTAAATTAAACCAAACCAAATTTATCGAGATGTTAACTAAATTTGGTTATCAAAATACAAAACCGCAAAGAACTTCCATGATAACAAACCAAGTCCTCAATCGAGAAAGACGAGAAAGAGAAGATGAACCCACAAATGAACAAGTAGTCCATCCTACATTGTATACAGGAGTTGTTTGTTCTTTGATGTATCTGGCAATGTGTACTAGACCAGATATTTTGTACGCAGTAAATATTCTGAGTAGACATCAGTTGAATCCAACTCAACACGAATGGAATCTAATAATCAGAGTATTTAAATACCTACAGGGCACCAAAAATTACTGCCTAAATTACAGTGGTGTAATGTCAGGTTTGGAAGCTTACTCAGATGCAAGTTTGGCTGACTGTAGGGATTCTATAACAACATGTGGATTTGTTATTATGCTTTACGGAGATGCCGTGGTATGGAAAACTAAGAAACAAAATTATATTTCCATAGCTACATGTGAAGCTGAATATGTAGCAAAGAGTGAGGCATGCAAAGATCTTATTGCTATGTATCTATTCTTGAAATCCCTAAAATTATGTGTTAATCGCCCAATGATACTGCATTGTGATAACACGTCAGCTATACAAAGTACAAAGATGGATGGTGGTGTAAAACTCAGACACTTGATTGAAGTCAGAGGACAATATGTCAAAGAATGCGTTAAGAATAATTACGTTAAAATAAACTGGGTACCATCTAAACAACAATTGGCTGACATATTCACAAAACCTTTATCATTTACAATACATGACAAGTTAACTCAATCACTATTAAATGATTTCTCTTTTGTTACAGGTAATCAGCAATAAGGAGACATTTCTTCTAACAAACCAAGAGTTCCTGCCAAAGTGCCACTATTAAAACCTAAGTTTATTAAAAGAAGTTCAATGTTTAAATATTTTTTTTGATGTAATTATAATTACTTGTATACTTCGAGCTTGCGAGTCAGCTGTGAGGGAGTGTTGAAATACGCCTGTATTTTGGCAGCCGAATCGCAGCTTTTCGTATGGTTACTAGCGCCACCTATAGTTGACGAAGACGCTGCCGAGGGCTGGCGTCCCTTTTTGTCTGTCTTTGCCAAGCGAGCGAAGCGGTCGCAAGCGTGCAACGCGTGATACTTATCATAATAAAATTATTTCGTTCATATAGTTAATCTACAGTGTTTGTTTATTATTACCTCTCACAAACTAACAATAATCTAACATTTAAAAATGAGAAAAGTCGAAAAAGTTGAAAAATACAACTGAAAAAGATACATAAAGCACTTTGCGTGTCCCAAAATTTGTACACAGCATGTAATACGTCATCATCATATAAATAAAATAGAACCTAAAGTTCTTTGTGTCTTTTTTGCCTTGTAAAAGTGACCGAGTGCGGAGTGTATTTACAAATGAAAAGAATCGCCTGCCCTTGCGTATGTTTTTGCTTTGTAAAATAGCTCGAGCACTGATCCGAAATCCAAGGGAAATAAGTCCCGGCTATTTACAGTACTCTTCGGAAATATTCGGAGTTCGGGACTAGCGGCAACCACCAAAAATTTTCTTTTTTTTAAACACAAATTTTTTAACACAATTAGTTTACTTACATCAGATTCAAAAAGATTTATAAAGCCAGTCGACTTTATTTAAAAAATTATTACACTCAACAGCCGATTATGTGCCCACTAGTTATATTCCGGGTTCCCGGTTGTTCCCCCCCCCCCCTCAGCGCTCCTCGGCGGCCTATACGTACCCTTGAAGAGCTCGTTCGCTCGAAGAGCCAATGCCGTATCAGAAGTTGTTTACATGGCGACCACGGTGCCGACTCTTTAGGCGACTTTTCTACACACTGGTGCTCGGTTCAGACACGATATATACGGTCCTGAGTTTATATATATATATATATATATATATATATGATACATATTTATGATATATACACTCATCCACCGATTATTTGCACCGCGGTTATATGCGTAGTTCACGGTTCTTCCCCTCCCGCAGCGTCCCTCGGGTGCCTATATGTACCCTCGAAGAGCTCGCACGCTCGAAGAGGCAGTGTCGTATCAGAAGTTGTTTACGTAACGACCACGGTGGCGCCTCTCTAGGCGACTTTTCTACGCACTGGTGCTCTGTTCAAAGACGATATATATACAGTCCTGAGTTTTTACCTGAATCTACGGTGCGATTATTTGCACTCAAGACCCGAGATGTGCAAATAATGGGTCGATGAATGTACGTACCTGAATCCGCGGTACGATTATATGCCGCTCAGACCCGAGGCCGGCACATAATCGGCTGTTGAGTGTATTCATTTGATAGATAATATTTTGTTACTCTACGTAATTTGTTATTTTATTTAATTTCAGCATGTTTATTTTCATTAAAAAGAATATTTTATTAATAAAAATTGTTTTTTTGTACTATATTGATTACAATACTATTAACAATAACAAAGTGTAAATATTATTTCATGCAAAGATCAGGATATTTTAAATGAGCTTATCGATATTATATATGCGACTTAGAAAGACCAGCCCGCACCACCCCTTATGTATGTTTTACTGTTGTATATTGAGGCCACGCTCGAGCTGTATGATCAAGGCACTGACACGAGTGACTTTGTGTTTCTTTTGCCATGTATTTTCGAGCTTTTGTGGCTAGCAAAAACGCGCAAGTCCATTTTCTCATAGAAATTGTTTAAAAAATCAATTTTTCACTGCAAAATATATAAGAGCACATTATTTTTACCTTAATAGTGTATCTAAAATATTCAAAATTTTATTCAATATTAGAGTTCTTTGGGCAAACAGTTATTCTCGATTTTCTCAGTTCGAGTGAGATTGGACTTATGTATCTTTTTAGTTTGACGGCAGTATTTTTTTCCGACCACTGTGTGATGTCTTGAAGATGATAAGGTTGGAAATTTGTCTCGATAAACATGTAGTACATTAGAATCGTAAGAGATGGCGTTGCGAATGCAGCAGGTTAGTTTCGTCCAGGATTGTTAAATGACCGAGCACTGAAAGCGCCATTTTTATATGGTTGAAATCGATATTAAATATCGATATATCAGAATGTAGATATCGATATTTCACATCGATATATCGGGTGAAAATTA
This sequence comes from Synergus magnus, assembly GCA_032275165.1. Lineage (NCBI taxonomy): Eukaryota > Metazoa > Arthropoda > Insecta > Hymenoptera > Cynipidae > Synergus > Synergus magnus. Next base: position 12,132 of record JAUESH010010119.1, read on the forward strand.
TCGATATTTTCGATATTTCGATATCGATATTGCATCACTAGGTCCGGACAGTTAGACCTGGGACACCCTGTATTCCCCTTGAAATATGTTCAAAAAACCTTTTTTTATAAACTGGATTTTGTCACCACTACAAAGCTTCCTCTATGAGGAAGCAAAAAGAGTTAAATATTAACCGATAAGTATAATTCTAGTATATTCTATAGTTATACATGTGTAGAATTGGTTGTACAAATTTCAGCTCAATCGGTTCAATAGTTTTTCCTGAATAATGTCAACCAGGTCAAAGAACATTGTTTCGAGAAAAACGCTTGATTTGTTTCGCAGTTTTTGACCTGTTCTCTAACTTTCCGACCAAAGTAATAGATTTATAATAGTATATATAGTACGTAAAGTGAGATTATCCAAAATATACGTAGAAGAGCCGAAGAAGCAGATGTACTATAGCAATTATAAGCTTCACGCTCCAAATGCATGTCAAATGGGCGCTTAGCGCGCCCGAGACTCTTGTGTTGATCTGCATTTTTCAACCTGTTCTCGAATATTCTGAACAAAATAATAATTTTTATAGCATTTCTACACATATTTACTACAAGAATTTGTAGTTTTTAGAAAATTTATTTTTTGAAAAAAAGATGCAGTACTAACCCCTTAAAAGTACCAGACGTGCAAATGAACGAATTGTATATTATATGAAATACAAAGCGTACGCCAACTTCCGCTGGATACAATCGTAAGATATCTTCAGTACTATTTTTTCCAATAAAACGAATAAAACTTTGATATTTAATGGCACTTAATGCCGTTAACTTATCAAATATTTATCAATATTTAAGAGTAATTTTCATTTCTTGTGGCTACTAAAATATCTTAGGAATGGAACCTATATTCGTGCATTCTTTCCTATTTGAATAGCACTTTTTAAAATTGTTTAGCAGCCTTTCAGAAACCGAAATAATCATTTTTCTCCGTTTAGTGTCCTCTATTGGAAGTAAAAAGTGTTTGGATCGTACAAATGTCAACTAACAAATTTTAAATTAACACCTTATTAGAGGAGAGTCTGTTAATATCGACCATTTAAGCTTTTTTATAATTAACTCGGCTGATATTGATAAAAATATTAAGTATAATTTAATTATTATTTAATTATTAATTATTATTAATTAATCAGGTAGTTCGAGAGCGAATTTTGATACCCCAATAAAAACCAGTGCAATATTTTTTGTACCTTTGCAAAAATTTGATACTAGAGTTGATTTACGTTTCACAAAATGCTTCTGTTTTCTAGAAACGAAAAAATTATACCTGATTTTCTTTCAAACTGACCAGAGATGTGAGTCCATATCTTCAAAATTACGCTTCGGGACAATTATGAAAGATAAAAATGTTGATTTATCTTCGCAGAGTACAGTTTATTTCAAGTCACGAGTGGTCGGGCCACTTTCAACCTTTTTGGATCTCTGTGAATTTCTCCTGATTTCTAAATTTAAATCTTATTGACTTGGATTGGACCGATTTCATATGAGATCGGACACGGAGTCGATGGTCATGTCACGGAATGACATTTCGGAATGAAATTTCGAAAAATTAACGAACATTTTCTTCAAAATGGTGTATCTCGGAAACATATTAACAGAATTTAATTTTCTTTTCGGCTGTTTGTAGTGCTATATGCACTCTTTTAAATCTCGCAAAGAAAGTGGAAAAATATTAATAATTAACAAAATGACGGCTATTTTTCGAAAAAACTTTAAAGTTAATTTTCTCCAAAAACCCATCTTTGATTTTTTTTTCAAATTTTTTTTTAGATTCACTGTACTATAAAGAAGATATTCTATAAGTTTCGTCCTCGCAATATTTACTGTGATGACTGATTATTGTTCGATAGTAATTAAAAGACAATAGTTAATGCAGGGTGTCTTATTAACGGGGAAGGCTAGGGATATATCGGGAATTAAAATAAATCCGGAATACAAAATTAAATTACTGAAAAAAAAACATTTTTTTTTATCACATACATTTTTTTAAGTCCATGAAAACCTTATATGTATTTTGCTTGTGCTTTTATTAATAGAAAATTTAAAATATACAATTGGGAAATACCTGGGATTTGGTAGGCGAAAATTATTAGACACCCTGTTAATCATATACAAATTGTAATAATTTCAATATTTTTGTTTTTCAGTGAAAGAAACCTGTGTTCAAAGTGCGGTGAACCCACCTAAACTTCATGGAATATATTGTCTTTCTTTCTTGTTATCGAGATGTCGATAATTATAGAATTAAAGTTTAGACGAAATCAGCCTTGAGAAGTACATATTTTCAAATGTTGGAAATGCTGCTAAAAGAAAGTGTGAATCTTCAGAATAGGATAATTATCTTCAGATTAGGATATTTTTTTTGTCAGAAAGTATATATAACACGATGTATAGATTTTATTTTTTCAAGAGGCTCGTTTTTTAACGAGTAAATGGTATTTACGAATTGTTAATATCACTGGTCAACAAAATACGACCTATGTGTTCATGGAATGCTATATATTATTTCCAAAGTAGTTTTCTGTGCTGAATCCAAATCTGACCTCTGTTTTTCCCAGCACGTCAGGTTTTTCAGATTTTTTGAGTTAAAATTTTTTTTAAAAAATCACGACTCGTATGATAAAACGGCGAACAAAATTTTTAAACGGAAAGCAAAACATGATTTCGATGCGTTTTTTAACGCAGAATCCATTGTTTTTTTTTTTTTTTTTTTTTTTTTATTACCTCATACAGTTCCTGAGATAATAAAAAAACTAAAAAAGAAAACACAAAAAAAAAGGTTTTACACAAATGCTTATATTTAACTGAATAAAATTTACTTATTAGTCACCAGGATGTCATTCTCTTCGTTTTTCGATACAGAAAAAATTTTAAAAAAGTTTATAGTTCCCGTTGTAACTGTTCGAAAAATACATGTCAGAGAAGTTGTCTCTTTCTATAGAGTTGCCAGTTTGACAGCTTACAAGTACAGTGCCCTGCATAAATACCTTCCCCTGCGAAGTTAGGTGATAACTTGATTCCGCATTGAAAAACGTATAATCACCCAACTTCACAGGGGAAGCTATTTATGCAGGGACTTGAGGCAAATCATTGTACTGTGTCTTGTGTCTCATTGCATTAAAGTCTACAATATTTGCAATATTTACAATATTCACAGAATTTACAGTACTTACAAAGTTTAAAATACTTAGAGTAAATAAATAATAAATACTATTATAAATGATGATTAATAATAATAATAATTATTATTATTATTATTTATCATTATAGTATTGATTTATTTTATTTATTTATTCCAAGTATTTTAAACTTTGTAAATACTGTAAACTTTGTGAATATTGAAAATATTGCAAATGGCTGATTCTCGAAAAAAATCGAAATTCATGTCCTTAATGACTTTTACAAACCAGGATCGTCCATTACGAAAAGTCTGTTTTATTAATAAAACTACTGCACTAGATGTACAAATTTATGAAACAAATTTATTTTTTATATGATAAAAAAAAAAGATATATCTAAGAAAGTACCCTAATAATCATTCCCTCACTATGTCCCAATTGCTAAATTCGAAGAGAATCATTAACTTAAATTGTAAAATTCCTTACTTATTGTTGGTTGTCTTATTTTTTACTCATATAGGATAGTATTGACTGTACCTACATGAGTTTATAGTTTAAAAAATGCGATTGGA